>CM065662.1:16938407-17015907 GCA_033220385.1 Triplophysa yarkandensis | reverse complement strand
CTTAATGTTTTAATTATTTCAAGGTCATGTTCATTTGTTCTTCATTCATAGAATGGATTTGGAAACATTGTATTTATTTGTTATTGCTGGAGGGACGTTGGCCATACCCATCCTGGCATTTATAGCATCTTTCTATCTCTGGCCTGCAGGTCTAATCAAAGTCTATCACTGGTGAGTGCTGACGATTAGTTAAACTTCACAATGTTCCGATTGTTTTTGAAAAGCTCTGTACAGCCTGTACACGAGGATGATCACAGTTCTGCTAATAAACAACTTAATCTTCACATAATCCTTATTTTTTTAAGTATTCTTATCACAATCAGCTACACAGACTCTAAACCACAAGATAAAGTCACTGTGTCAACTTTGACATTTGCTTTGAACAGAAATGACACACTTTTTCACTTTAGTTGGATCATGTTTTAGTTTTGATTATTATCATTATTGGATAATTATTGATAAGATACAATTCTTTAAACAATTCAATTCTGCAAGCAGTCATGTGTGAGGTAAAATCATGCTGGTTAGTATAATCTGTCTTATCAGTGATGATTTCAGAGTCATTTTTCCTAAAGTGAAAGGTAACTAGGTGAAGGGTGACTCGACACACAGGCCACACACGCCCCATGTCACAATTTACTGCATCTGTTAAATATTTCATTTAAATCGAGTAAAACATTTGATCTGAATAATACATTCTCTTTGTATGCATTTAAAAGGCTAAATCTGCGCTTTTTTTCTGGATCTAAATTGAGTGTTCCATAATGCAAGTTGGTTGTGAGACTTTTGTTTATGTAATAGAGTCGAGCTCCGCCAAAGTATCATTAATAAACTCACGACCATACAACCTGATTTAATGTCACTTCACTCTTGAACTATGTATAACCATTGAACTGTTTTTGGCATTTCAAATCATTTAACAGATATAGACACAAACAGAAAATATATCACAATTTTAAGTTCTTGTTAATTCTTAACTGCAATGTTATTTTTTCCTCTCTGTAGATGATAGTGTTTGCTCAGCAGCGTATCTCTTCGTGTGTTTGTACTGAACAGGTATTGGCGGAGGCGTCTGGGGCTGCAGGTGGATTATGCAGAATATGAAGGATATCGCTTCTGTTATTCTCACAGAGGGATTCCAGGCACACGGCCGTCTGTTCTTATGTTACACGGCTTCTCCGCTCATAAAGACATGTGGCTGGCTGTAGTCAAGGCAAGAAACCACAATTTCACACAGACTTCATCCTTCAATCCACTGTTAATCCAGCTGAAATTAAATATTCACATCTAATGCACAATTATAACAGTCTCTAAAAATATCCATCAGATCATGTGGATTGAAGACATGAACTTTAATATCACCTTTCAAAAGCTGTTAAAAGGCTCTTGTGGATAAACAATAACGCTGAAAAAGGAACATACTTTATAATATGGGAATTATACACATATATCACTTAAAAAGTATGGTTCAAACACTGCTTCAAGATAGATACAAATGCAAAACTGTAAAGATGAATAATAATAAATTGAATATTTTTAACAAAATCTTTTCTCAACTATATTAAACACTCATTTTAATAATTTTTAATTGTAAACATCTGGAAATAAAACAGTTAAAAAAAGCATTTCCTTATTTGGATAATCATATCAAACTAATTCTTCACACTGTTTTGAATCATGGACATGTCATTTTGTTTTGCTTTTGCAGTTTCTCCCCAAAAACGTGCACCTGGTCTGTGTGGACATGCCGGGACATGAAGGCACGAGCCGGTCCAGTGCTGTGGATTATTCCATAGATGGTCAAGTCAAAAGGATAAATCAGGTCACAGTTAATCAGTCACTGGTGATATGTGTTCCATCTGAGGTTCTAAAAAAACTGAGAATTATAAGCACCATCAGCCTTTTTTGGTGGTTAGACCACACAAGATGATAGTGTTATGTGTATGTGTGTTTTTCTTGATGAGATGCTTGAGCACACTGAGATGTTACGAAACATGTTGAGATGGGTTTAAAGCCCTTGTGTGTTGGTTTTCTCAAAGCTAATCAGTTTTCTTGAAACAACACTGACTTGTTGTTAAAATAGATGCCCTTCTAGGAGCCTGAGGGACTTTATCCCTGCTTCAGAGCTTTGAATGATGCTTTTCATCTGTCTGTGTTATATTTTGTTCTGTGTTATATGTTGTGCTGTCCTTAGGAGGAGGTTTGTTTTTTCTTCTTTAAATGAACGGACAGTGTTTGTTTTTTGTTTAAAGTTTGTTTCTGTCTTACTGCAGGACAGTATGCGCTGTACATTCATTTGGTTGTATCTCATTCTGTGTGTTTAGTTTGTGAAGAGCATCAGGTTGAACAGGAAACCTTTCCATCTGATTGGTACATCGATGGGTGGAAATGTGGCTGGAGTTTATGCTGCACATCACCCGTCAGATCTGTGCGGCGTCACTCTCATCTGTCCCGCAGGTTAAGACTGCGTGTGTGTTTAAGTCATGACGAAAATAGAATCTTATACCAATACTTGCAGCAGCCTGATGAAACACATATGTGATTTGTCCAGGTCTTCAGTATCCTACTGAGAGTAAGTTTGTTCAGCGTTTGAAAGAACTGGAGCAGAGTCAAGAGACTGATGGCATTCCACTTATCCCTTCAACACCTGAAGAAATGGAGCAGATGCTGAAATTATGCTCACATGTGCGCTTTAAGATTCCAAAACAGGTACATTAACATTTTAATTTCTAAAAGGTAAACTCACAGTCTCAAAAACAGAGGAATGACATACATCTCTGTATTTAGATCCTTCAGGGACTGGTTGATGTCCGTATTCCAAATAACGACTTCTACACAGAGTGTTTGTACTTTTATGATTTTTCCAAAATAGGACACACAAAAAAATCTAAATCTGAAATAAAAAACTGAATCTGAAATATTCCTGCAGGTTTTTTGGAGCTTGTTGGAGAGAAATCAAGACACTCCTTACATGAGAACATGCATCTCATCACAGTTCCTCTTCAGGTTATTTGGGGGAAAAATGACCAGGTACAGCCCTATGAACCTCATGACACAAATACAAATTTTTCTTTTTTTAAGTGTAAGTATTTGTCAGCATTTTGTTTAATGTATTGCAGGTGCTGGATGTCTCTGGGGCTAATGTTCTCGCTGAGAATGTTCCTGGCTGTCAAGTTCATCTCTTAGATAACTGCGGTCATTCAGTAGTGATGGAACGGCCGAGAAAATCTGCCCAGCTTATCATGGACTTTATTATCACACAACAAAACGCAGGCAACAACACAAAAAAACTTTCTTAAAAAATCCCACATATGATGTCAGGTTGAATCTAAGCCCTCTGCTGTTTACAGTATGTTGTTGGAGGTATCGCTAAAACTGTTTATGCATTGAAAGTTGCTTTGGAGGAAAGCATTTTACAAATACCAATATGTGGTTTTCAAGGTTTATAAATGATCAAAGGTATTTTTTTAGTGAATGCTCAGGGACGATCAGTTAAGAAGCACTTCAGAAGCTAATCTGTTACTGTCCAGTAACTGAAACATTTCTATTTATTACAATAGACAGTTCCCATCTTCCTCAAAAAGTAGATTTTAAAGGAATAGTTTACACAGAAATAAAATTTGGCTAAATATATTCATAATATACATGTTTTTTTCTGGATTAATAATACTTTTTATATTTTGTCCTTTAAGTGTTCGGAAGATATATTTAGAATCTTTCGAGATATGTGTCTCCTTTCACTTTGTGCTTCATTGTTCATTGTCCTCATTTTTAAGAACAATAGATAAAAAATGTGTTATACATGATTTATCACACACCTTTTTTTTGTATGATCAGAGTTGATCACAGTTTTCAAAACATATTTTGGAATTCATGTAATACATTCTCATACATTTGACTTCTTGTCAAATAAACCGGTGACCAAAACAGTATCTTTCAAACACTTATTTACTGTATAGATAGAGTTTCAACAGCCCTAATACACAAGAAACTTTGTGAAGTTATTTCATTTTATTAATTATTGATGTCAATATTTTTCCAGTGATATTATATCACAACATTGTTTGAAGTATTCTTTAAATCACACAGGAACTTAAAACAGAACGAGGTTCATATAATTTACCAACATCTTTACAAAAGATATTTTGCACTGTGTAATGACAATTAAAATATCATAATAACAGAACAAAGGAGCCCTCACGGGGGTGAATAAATCATTCAATGTTACACTTTTTACTGAAATTTATTCAATAGCCTTAAAATATAACATCTGAAATCAAAAAGTCTTCTTGGAAGCAAGAAACTGTAAAATACTTTACAGTAACTTTATATTGTTTAGAGTTTTGTCTACATATTTCCTCAAAAATGAAAATCTAGACAAATGTAGACAAACTATTTAATTTAAATGAGAACTATATAACTGTTCTCATAATCTACTTTGATAAAAACAAATAATCTGATTAAACATTAATCAATAATATGTCCTTCTTCCAGGATAAAGGTAAACTAATACAAGCATTTTCCAAAAAAATTCTACTGCAGACATTTATCTTTATATTGAGCCTTCATAGAAGGCAGAATCCTCAGTGAACTATCCCATTGGAAAATCTTCTCCAAACTGGATCTGATGATCAATGTTGTCTTATAAAGAGAACTTCAAGGTTGTCTAATGTAGATGTCCAGTGTTGTCAGATGTTGTAGTTGTGTATCAGGGTCTCCAGATGGTGCTCTTGTAAACATTCATCTCTTTGTTGTGGTGTGTGTTGTGTGGAACTCCTCCTAATCTGTTTAGATAGTGTCTGCAGGTTCTGGAAGTGCTTCAGGAGTTTTCTCTGACTCTGTGTCTTCTGAACTTCGTGTTTGGACAGAAAGTGCACAATATCATGGACACACTTGGTGAAACCTTGATTGACAGCATGTGAACTGAAGTCCAGAACAGACTGCTGGTGTGTCAGGAAGCTGACGGTCAACTCAAGTATTTCTGATCTCTCCAGCTTGGAATCTGACTGCTCCTTGAGGAACTCTGGATCCAGAAGAGCATTGAGCTGCTCCGAGCTTCTGTTGATCGCATCTCGGTACATGTTCTCAACTATTGGCTTTCTCAACTGAAGACAGAAATGAACAGACGTTTAGTGATTTTGTGTTGAAAACAGAAGAATGAGACATGTTAAAGTCATCGTGTTGAATTTACCTTGTGGTTGAGATGGAGATGTTCCTCTGAGATGATGATCTCTGTGTATTTGGAGTCAGATCTCCACTGCCTGAAGCTCCTCTATTTATACTCCCAAATCTCCATATGAATGTGTGGAGCTTGAGCTCGCTGGACTTTCTCACAGTTTCAAGCCAATGGAAGAGCTGGAAGAGACAATGAGGAACGCTCAATGATCCTCTATCAGGATACAATGCTGGTGTGTCAGGGCAGCAGGTGGAGGGGTGACTGACTGTGACTGTGGGAAAGTGGTGACCCTGTAGAGAGATCTGATCTACTGCCTGATGTTCACGTCAATGTCCTTCAAACAACACACGCTACACAACACTAAACACACAAGTGTGCAAG
Organism: Triplophysa yarkandensis; assembly: GCA_033220385.1. Taxonomy (NCBI): domain Eukaryota; kingdom Metazoa; phylum Chordata; class Actinopteri; order Cypriniformes; family Nemacheilidae; genus Triplophysa; species Triplophysa yarkandensis. The sequence continues at coordinate 17,010,350 of CM065662.1, read as the reverse complement.
AGACATTTAAAACAAACATCACATCAAGAAAATTAAAAACTTTATAGGTTTTAAAGAAAGTAAGAAATTAAGGTTATAGTGAGATTTTATCATGTTTTGAAGGAATTAGGTCTTAAAGAAGAGCTCAACTCTATCTGCATGTTTGTCATTATGAGGTTGTTCTAGCTATGAGAAATTCAAAGTCATGCTTTATTTTACAACCTCTGTTTTGTCATAAGATTTTAAAGCATTCATCACAGCATATATTTGGGTAAATCCCAGAGATGCACTCTTCGAAGTGTCACATAACATTCTGAAATAACAATGTTGAACATAAATTGCAAAGGCATTAACCTAATATCAATGAAAATCGGTGACGATCTATAAAGTTATTTCAATTCATCTCTCAAGGTGAACAATTTTAAACAATAAATGAAAAGCTCAACAATAGCAGATGACCATCAACAAGACACAAACACAGAAGATGCATTTAAATCTTTAATCACAGAAGTCATGGCCATTCATTAGGACATGCTGTTTTAAACATCAATTATGACATAGTTTATATAATCCATATATTTTACCAAACTGGGTCTGAATAAAATCATTTGAACTGTAGCAAAACTCAAAACCTTCTGTTTTAAGATAACATTTATTTAAACTTTAAAAAGTTGTCTGACGGGTTTTTTATGGAACAGATTGGAGACAAGGAGACACACACTTTCCCACACTTCTGTATTTACTATGGTAAATCAGTCACACAATAGAAGTGTGTCCCTGTGACAGAACAGTTCCCACAACCATCTGCACACACTTTACTGACACTTATATTATCAACTTTATTCAAAAAATTTTACAATCTTATCTTAATGAAGACAGATTTATTTTTGTAGACAAATTTTTTTATGCTAAAATTATAAATCTTCTCTTTTGACATCTAAACAACCTGCCATACTTGTCACTTTCATCAGACTGATATGAAATATTTTGCATTACCTTGCACTGAATCTGCCTTTTTATATTTTTATTACATATCTATGCATGTTAATTGTGTTTATTGTTTCTTGTTTTAAAATAATTTAAATGATCTGTATTTAACTGTATTTATTAAATTTATTTTTATCCTGTGTTTCACCTGTATGCACCAAAGGCATGGGGAAATTGATATTTCAAAACTCCCTTTGTATGTACTGTACTTCTGGCAGTTCGACAATAGAGCTTACTTTGACTATGATATTTGATGGCAAGAAAACTACATGTTTATTCTTGTTATGTTTATCTCTTTGATTTTAGAATGAATTTTCTTGCGTCCCCACATTCATACAGATGAATATAAGTGACCTTACTGGCAGATAGCAGAGAGAAGAACATCCCATCTATTCACCTAACACAAAAACAATTCTGAGGGTTGTTATTGGCTGAGATGATAGAGATGCAGTTTTAAATAAAAGCTACAGATGAAGAGATGACACACAAAACTTCAGGAATTATCATCATCAGTTATAACAACATACATTATATATATTGAATATTTGAACAGCATGTAAAAGTGATTATTGTGTTCTTACGTGTTTGGAGAGAAAATGTGGGACAGGGCTGTGTCTTTCATCACCTTAAAAAGAGATTTACTTTCTCATGACGAATACTCAAAATATTCCTGTGATATTCTGCTTCTGTTTCCTGATCATACAGATGACATAACAGTGTTTTGATACAAAGAATACACATCCTTAACATCATCATGATGACATCATCCCCATCCCAAAGTGTATCTTCTATAATTCTGTTTTCACAATATAGAGTTAAATCTGTATATTGTAAATAACAGCCATTTGTTCTTTGAAATGTATATTTTGAGTGGAAATAATATTATATTATTACTGATGTTATTCAGTTTTCCTTGTTTTCCATTATATGCATTATTATTGACAGTTACACTCAATATCTCTTTAATGTGTAATTCATATTTTTGTTTTATAAATATATTTTTGTATATTTTTTTTTAAGCTAATGTGAGTTGAGTGGCATAAGATTTCAAACCAAAACGTCTTTTAATGGAAGTGTTGATTTTTATAAATGTTGTGATTTTTAAACCACACAAATTAAAGAATGCAACATATTTAGTGTCTTTTTTATTTCTTTTCAGCTTTCAGAATTTTGACAGTAAAAGGCCTCAACATTCAAAGCGCAGTAAGAAGAGTACAAGTGCATTCCGGAAATTCATGACATTTGAAAATAACACATGTTCCAGAACTAGATGAAGCCTTTTGTTGACAAAAACATCTACTGTATACCATAAATAGTTAACAACTGACATAATAGTTATTCTTAAAGCCATATCTTAAGGGATAAATACTGATTACTCATTGGTAATTGCTTTCATAACAACACACAAAAAAGATATATCGAGAGGATAACAGATCCCAGGCACAAATCCCATCACAGCATTCTGTCAAACTGATTATAAAACTTCTTTAAATTTAATTTGTGAGGAGCCTGATCATCTGCTCCCGTAAATCATCTCTTTCAATTACGCAATCAATGACCCAAATATTGAGAGATGCTCGATCCTCACACATGTATGACTTATACAGAACAGAACAGAACATTAAATGCACATTTCACTAATTTGAAATCAACACGTGAGTTTGACTAAAGCAGAAAACTTCAGTTGGTTTATGGTGAAGGACAGTTTAGAGTATTTGATCTAATTGAGTCAGCCCATATGCGAGACTGAATAGATAATTAGAGGACATTCTGTCTGTCTTTAGATGTCAACTGGATTTGCGATATTGCTGGTATTTATTCTTTCATCAACAATGAATATAAAACTCATGCCTGAATGTAAATGCCTAAATGTATATGAAATAAATCCTGATTCATGTTCATTTCAATTCAGGTCAAGTGAAAAACAGTGTAAGATGAATAAAGACAGAGGAGATGAAAAGATGTTCAGTTGATTGTTTTATTGCAGCAGAAATACATTCACTGAACTGCTTTAGCCTGACAACATTTAAGAACCTTCACAGAAGGAAATAAATAATCCCACAATCAATTATGAAGAAATGTCAACAATGACACACTTGAAGCTTCTGATGACAATGTAAACCTTCACAGAAGGCACAATGACAGTTAAAAACTGTTCATAAACTAGAACAAACTCTTACAATAGAGTCTGATGACAGCATGTCTATAAAGTCTGATTTTATGCAAATAAAACATAGAATATATAAAACACAGAATATATAAACATGACATTCCCATTTACAATGTGATATAAATTATCTGTAAGATTAAAATGTCAGAGGAGATAAAACACTCTGAAGCTCTTGACAAAACAGAGCAAAATTCATAAATCAAGATTCTTGACATTACATCATTTCATAAGAAATGTTCTTTATACATTCTCTTTTATTTTAAATTGTTATAAACAATTATACTAAAAGTTTTCTCTTCACATAATGTGAAAATATGAAATTCAGTTAATTCCTATCAGAACTTCTTTGCTCTCTTCATAGAAGACAGAATACTTAGTGAACTATTCAAGTAGAAAAATCTTCTCCAAAAAAAGAAAAATTCAATGTTGTCTTGTGTAGACATTCAGTGTTGTCAGATGTTGTTGGTGTGTTTCAGGGTCTCCAGATAGAGCTATTGTTCAAATTCATCTCTGTGTTGAAGATGTTGTGGTGTGTGGAGCTCCTCCTAATCTGTTCAGATGGTGTCTGCAGGTTCTAAAAGCAGTTTTCCCTGGCTCTGTGTTTTCTGGATTTCATGTTTGGACAGAAAGTTCACGATGTCATGGACACACCTGGAGTAGACTTGATTGACAGCATGTGAACTGGAGTCCAGAATAGACTGCTGGTGTCTCCTGCTTGAGGAACTCTTGATTCAGAAGAGTCTAAAGCTCCTCCATGCATCTGTTGACCCAATCTCAGCGCATCTTCTCCACTATTGGCTTTCTCAGCTGAAGACAGAAATTAAATGACATTAAGTGACTTTGTCTTAAAACAGAAGACATGAGACATGTTAAAGTCATGGTGTTGAATTTACCTTGTGGTTGAGATGAAGATGTTCCTCTGAGATGATTGTAGGTGTCATGTCTGCATCTCTGAGTTGTAGATCTCTGTGTAGAGTGAGCCTGATCTCCACTGCCTGAAGCTCCTCTATTTATACTCCCAAATCTCCATATGAATGTGTGGAGCATGAGCTCGCTGGACTTTCTCACAGTTTTTAGCCAATGGAAGAGCTGGAAGAGACAATGAGGAACGCTCAATGGTCAAACACATCTGCTCTAACAGTCATACAGACTTGTGTCCTCCTGCTGCAGTCACAGAGTCAAACAGCTTCATCACATTAAATCACTAACACACAAAAGAAGTGTGTCTGTTCTCACAGGACTAAACACTCCATCAGATATGCTGTGATATCTGTTAAATAGTAATCTTTGTGAAGACTGTTTTATACAGAAAACAGGATTTTATCCTGTAATGAGAAATAAAGTATCATAAAATAAAATAAAACTTTTCTTAACATTTTTAAGAGGCATAATTTAGCTGTAAGGGGCATATTTCTTGGAACTGATACACTTCAGTACTTGGAAGTGTTCCTTTAGGATTTTTTTTAACTTATATTAAGTTTTTTTGTATGTCATGACGTATATCTCAAAACAAAAACAACATGATTCAAAATCCACAGGGTACTTGTAATTATCATGTGAATGGACACACTTCTATTGTTTTGTGTGAGAAAACTCTGGAGAACAGGATCACACTTCCATCATTAGCATCTTAAACCCCCAAATAACCTCAATATAAAACACACAAACGCACAAGAGACTCCACACACTTATGGAAATTTTGAGAAATTGAATGCCACAGTCTGTTGCTATGTCACCAGTGAAGCTATTTCCACCTAAAACCACATCTAAGAAAGATTTCCTGACACTGCGATGAGCATATATAATTAATAATAAACATGTCCATATTTCATGATATCATTTCTATCAATATTGAACCGTAGGTACAAAAATATATTGCCTAAACTTCTGCTTTAAATCCTGTCGATTTTATGCTGTAATAAGAAATAATGTTTAATAAAATAAAATAACCACAGATGGTTGATAATGTCAGAGAGTCTTCAGCCATCACTAATGCTTCATTCAGGACTCTTGATGCCTTTGTGATCCATTGGTGTGAAGAAAGAAACTCAGTGTGGGAACCTTACACGAGATCTTTACTCACAAAGACCAACACAAACACACACGCACACGCACATACCCTGTCAATACAACTTAGATGATGACTTTTAAATTCCACAACACAACTCTATAGCTTAAGATAGATTTAGATGTAAATATTTCAATGAACTCATCCATACCTTGGCGATAATTTTTTTAAGAAGCTTTACACTGTAATACACAATGTATTACACTGTATTATTAATGTCCTGTGTTCTGTCTACATATAGTTTTATATTTTTTTAAACAGATATTAAGAAAATAAATTTATGTTGGATGTGATGCTTGGGTGAAATGAACTGCGTCTCTTGCACGCTTGTGTGTTTAGTGTTGTGTAGCATGTGTTGTTTGAGTGACATCAATGTGAACATCAGGCAGTAGATCAGATCTCTCTACAGGGTCGCCACATTCCCACATTCACAGTCAGTCACCCCTCCACCTGCTGCCCTGACACACCAGCATTGTATCCTGATAGAGGATCATTGAGCGTTCCTCATTGTCTCTTCCAGCTCTTCCATTGGCTTGAAACTGTGAGAAAGTCAAGCGAGCTCATGCTCCACACATTCATATGGAGATTTGGGAGTATAAATAGAGGAGCTTCAGGCAGTGGAGATCAGACTCGCTCTACACAGAGATCTACAGCACAGAGATGCAGACATGACCCCCACAATCCTCTCAGAGGAACATCTCCATCTCAACCACAAGGTAAATTCAACACCATGACTTTAACATGTCTCATGTCTTGTGTTTTAAAGACAAAGTCACTTAACGTCTTTTTTTATTTCTGTCTTCAGCTGAGAAAGCCAATAGTGGAGAAGATGTGCAGTGATCAGATCAACAGAAACAAGGAGCAGCCCAAGGCTCTTTTTGGATTTCAAGCTAGAGAAAGCAGATATACTGGAGATAACCGTGAGCTTCCTGACACACCAACAGTCTGTTCTGGACTACAGTTCACATGCTGTCAATCAAGGCTTCTCAAAGTGTGTCCGTGACATCGTGCACTTTCTGTCCAAACATGACATCCATAAAACACAGAGCCAGAGAAAACTGCTGAAGCACTTCCAGAACCTGCAGACACCATCTGAACAGATCAGGAGGAGCTCCAAACACCAAAACAACTTCAACACAGAGATGGATGTCAATAAGAGCACCATCTGGAGACCCTGATACACACCTACAACATCTGACAACACTGTACATCTACATTAGACAACATTGAATTTCTCTTTATGAGAGAAATTATCATCAGATCCAGTTTGGAGAAGATTTTTGTGCTAGGATAGTTTGCTGAGGATTCTGTCTTCTATGAAGAGAGTAAAGAAGTTCTGATAGGAATAAACTGAGTTTAATATTTTCACATCATGTGGAGGGAAAACTTTTAGTATAATTGTTTATAACAATTTAAAATAAGAGAATGTATAAAGAACATTTCTTATGAAATGATGTTATATCAAGAATCTTGATTTATGAATTTTGCTCTGTTTTGTCAAGAGCTTCAGAGTTTTTTATCTCCTCTGAAATTTTAATCTTACAGATAGTTTATATCCCATTGTAAATGTAATTGTCATGTATATATATTCTGTTTTATATATATATAAAATCAGACTTTGTAGACATGCTGTCATCAGACTCTATTATAAGAGTCTATTATAAGTTTGTTCTTGTTTATGAACAGTTTTTAACTGTCATTGAGCCTTCTGTGAAGGTTTAGATTTTCATCAGAAACTTCAAGTATGTCATTGTTGACATTTCTTTATTATTGATCGTAGGATTATTTGTTTCCTTCTGTGAAGGTTCTTGAATGTTTTCAAACTAAAGCAGTTCAGTGAATGTATTTCTGCTGCAATAAAACAATCAAATGAACAGCTTTTCATCTCATCAGTCTTAATTCATCTTACACTGTTCTTCACTTGACCTGAATTAAAAATATTTAGTTGGTACAGATAATAAAATAAGACGGACGTGAATGAGGATTCACCAACTGATAAGTGATTCATAAACTAGACAGAACTTCAACATGTTTACTTCATCAAAATAAATGGTTGACAGGAGAACAGACTTCTCACAAATTTCAGTTTTTTAAAAAAGTGGGACTGAATAGTGAACAAGACATAAATAACAATAAATGTGTGCGTTTAGATTCTTCATTTTGTGTGGTATAAAAATTACAAAATTTATAGAAATGCATTAGTTTTGAAACATATCTCATGTAATTGAAAATTACCAGAAAATAATCTTAATATAGTATTTTTATCTTGTTCAATTAATTTACATTATGGTAAAACTGTAAGTTTGTGTTGATGCTCATAAGTTTTATAATATGAGTTTGTGTGTGTGTGTGTGTGCGTGCGTGCGTGCGTGCGTGCGTGCGTGCGTGCGTGCGTGCGTGCGTGCGTGCGTGTGTGTGTGTGTGTGTGTGTGTGTGTGTGCGTGCGTGTGTGCATGCGTGCGTGTGTGTGTGTGTGTGTAAAAGAAATCTATTTCCCAATTTAAAGGAAGCATACATCATGAGTTTGTGAATTCCCTTAATGTTTCTTTAAAGGACTGTATACCGCACCAATGTTCTTAAAATATTCCTTTAAAATTTAAGGAGCTCTGATTATTTTTGTCTTTATCCACAGGGTTAAAACCTCATTTCTGATATCTTCAACATTTCTTGCAGACATCAAAATAAAAAACAACATTTCTGCCTTAAAACTGTAGACTTCAATAACACAAAATAAATCCTTTTTAAACAATATTTTTAAATCAAAGTTGATCATTTGTCAATAACATCCAATAGAGATGAACCATTGATCCTGTGGTTAAAAACTAATCTAATGGATGAAAAATATGATGTCATAAAATACACACCCACAATCAAAATCATAATTTACGGTAAGAGAAAGGAAATGAACAACTACACACACCATTGATGTACTTTATAAAATGTTAATAGAGGAGATGGTTTATAAAACACTCACAGATGATTGTTTGATGCAGTTTTGAGGTTTAAAATCAATACATCTTTCATCCTTCATACTATAAAAGAGCCACAGACATCACAGTAACAACATCATCTACTGCTGAACAACATCTATATCACAATCTGACTCCAGCTTACATCAAACTTCATCCTCTTCATCATCACATAAGGTAAAATCAGCCCTATCAATCACACATAAATCTGTTTTCATGTGTTTCTACACAGAGTCAAACTTATAACAGGTTAATTATTATTTCAGTGTCAACTGTCATCAGATTCACATCATGACTGAATACAACATCAGCAACAGAAGTTCACACTGGTCAAATGACACATTTTCTCCATGGGAGACAATTGAAGTTATCAAATTGCGCAGAAAATATTGGAAAACGCAGCCATTTGCAGAATCAGTGTTTATCTGCCTTATTTCAGTGGTTGAGATTCCAATCATGCTCTTAACTCTGTATGCTTTGTGTTTTCTCATCAAGTCTCATCGAGCTGCTTCAGTTTTTGTGATTCAGTTGATTCTTTCAGATCTCATACAGATTATTTGTCTAATATTATCCACATGGGAATGGACGTCAGTGTTGTGGGATGCATATAATTATATTCTGATGACGGGTCTGTATTTTATGTCATGTATCGCGTTTGAAAGATATCTTTTGGTTGCTCATCCTATCTGGCACAAAACTCATCAGACACTGAAATTCTCCTTTTTGATTTCTCTCATCATCTGGTTTCTGCCTCTGGTTTTTGCCACAATTGATCCACCTTATCTGTATTTTAATCCCTTCCACTTGTCTATAGCATTTCTGATTCCCTATCCCATAATTATTTTGTGTTTTGTTGGTACATGGAGGGGTCTTTCTCACTCAATATCACTGACGACTCAGAAACGCAGAATGATTTTAGGAAGTTTGTTCCTCGTGTTGCTCAGTTACACTTTTATCATCCTGCCTTACTCGATTGTGACTTTGGTAATGTCAGAAATATTGAGTTTTTCATTACAAAAAGCCAATAATTTTATGATCTGTCTGTTGTATCTGAATCCTCTGTCTGACTGTTTATTGTACTTGTTCATGAGGACTGATGCTGCTGATATAATGCCATCTCTTCACTGCTGTTGTACATCAGACACACAACAGATTTTAGTTACATACACAACCAGATCATCGTAATGTACACTGGATGAACAGCTGGACAAACACTTGTCTGTCTATTTGAGAGTCCAGACCAATCCCCTAATATTCCCTTTGTGAATTCATCAGTAAAGTAAACCTTTTGTTTATTTATTTCTTCTCATATTTTGATTGGTCTTTTTGGGAATATAGTGTGTATATCATGCTCTTTGTATGGTAATAAACCTTCTATTTTTCATCCATATTTTATCACTGAAGCAAATGTTCATCATTTATTTGTGCTTTGCTAGTACAACTCATGGACACTTTAATCCATCTTTGTTTCATTAATAAATGTCTCCTATGAGCTATTTAGATTAAGTTGCTAAATGCAGCTTTGTTCTTACTTCAGAATTCTTATTCAAAAACAGTAAAATAGGCTAGATAAAAGTTATTTCTAAAACATTATGATTCAATAAAAAATCACACAATTTACATAAATTCCATTAGGGAGAAAGTTTTTATACATTTATAAAACAAAAATATGAATTACACATAAAAAATATGTATAGTAACTGTCAACAATAATGCATATAATGCAAAGAAAACTGAGAAACATTTCAGAGTAAAAATAAAAATAAAATATTATTTTCACTCAAAATATACATTTAAAAGTACAAAATAAAAGTTATTTACAAAATAAAGATTTAAACTCTATACTATAAAAACAGAATTATAGTGGATCCACTTTGGGATGGAGATGATGTGGTTAATGACAGTTTGAACATCTTTTTCGTTAATGACATCATCATGATGATGTTAAGGATGTTTATTCTTTAGAACATAACACTGTTACCTCATCTGTATGATCAGGAAACAGACACAGAATATCACAGGAATATTTTGAGTATCCATCATGAGAAATAAATCTTTTTTAAGGTGATGAAAGACACGGCCCTGTCCCAAATATTTGAAGAGATGGCGTTCTGAAGATAATCTCCAAGAGCACACTTGAGTTTCTCCAAACTGTTTCCACATTTTCTCTCCAAACACATAAGAATACATCTGAAACAAGAACACAATCACTTTTATTTGCTGTTCAAATATTCAATATAAATTACGAATAATGACACAAATAGAAAATATCATTTTTCCCCTCGCGTGTTGAACGTGTTGATGTTTAATGTTGTTCTGGAAAGAAATGTTCATGTATGTTGTTATTACTGATGATGATTCCTGAAGTTTTGTGTGGCATCTCTTCAACTGTAGCTTTTATTTACACCTGCATCTCTATCATCTCAGCCAATCACAAGCCTCAGAATTGTTTCTGTGTTGGGTGAATAAATGGGATGTTCTTCTCTCTGCAATCTGCCATAAGGTCATTTATATTCATCTGTATTCAGGTTCCCAAAAGATGTTCAAACTGAATATGAGTTAATGAGATCTGTTACAGAAATAATAATTCTAAACATTAAGGAGAAATAAACAAGAAATAGTGAATTCACATTTGTAATAAAACAGTTTCTTTTAAGCATAAGATCATTAATTTATATATATATATATATATATATATATATATATATATATATATATATATATATATATATATATTTGAATAAAGTTGAGAATATAAGTGTCAGTAAAGTGTGTGCAGATGGTTGTGGGAGCTGTTCTGTCACAGTGACACACTTCTATTGTGTGACTGATTTACTATAGTAAATACAGAAGTGTGGGAAAGTGTGTGTCTCTGTGTCTCTCCTCAGTGTTTATCTGCTGTGAGAACAGACACACTTCTGTTGTGTGTCAGTGATTGTATGTGATACATACAGAAGTGTGTGAAGCTGTTTGACTGTGACACCAATCACTTCATGCATCAGCTGTCTTGTCTGCAAACGTATGGGCATCCTCTGGTTTGACACTTGAGCAGTTTCTGTGGACATTGCTGCAGTCACTTTCAGATATAATATCTGTTTGTGTGCTTAATCATTAAATGACTTTTTTTAAGATTAATATTGTTAAGTAGTCCAGTGTATGTGATACATCTTCAAGGTAATTCCACCCAAATGTTGCATGTTTTATGGATTTTAAGTAGAAATGAAAAGGAAAATTGACTCAACCTCCTTTCTGGTGTGTGGGTACCTTTTATTTTGATAAACAAGACAAATATATTCATAAGTTAACAACAAACTTTAACATTCACAATCCTTTTCTTTGCAGGGTTCACATGAAGTACCATAGCAACATTGTTGATAGTTGAGAAGTTACCCTAACCAAATAAAACCACCACCTAAATCATGTAAAGTGGCCACTTTAATACCAACCAGGGGTAAGATATATTACAATTTTAACAGTTATCATTTTTTTTATATTTTGCACCCAGTACACATCTGCTGAAATGTTCATTTGTCCACTAAATTCATAAAAATAGATTTATAAAATTATTGAATATAGAAAAAGGAAATTTAACCTACATTTAGTCTTTTTGGAGGCATAAAAAAAATAATATCAGTAATTAGTAATAATATTAGTAAATGCTTGACGTCAAAATAAAAGAGAACATTCTACAAAGACACAGGGCACCAGAACAGCTTTTTATTTTGTTTATGAACCAACACATGAAAGCATGAGATCTAGAAATGATTTAAATCCTCTGAGATAATTAAACTGAGGTCAAGAAAAACACATATACATTAATAAGATTATATATAGATTACATATGTTACAATTAAAAAATATATTTATTTTAAACTGAGTTATTTTACTTGTAACATGACAACATTTAACTGCTGACTTGTGGTAAATCTTGTAGAGAATCTGTTCAGGATAAAACTTCATTATCATGTGAATGGACACACTTCTATTGTTGTGTGTGGGAAAACTCGGGAGAACAGGATCACACTTCCATCATTAGCATCTTAAACCCCCAAATAACCTCAATATATAACACAAAAACACACGAGAGACTCGACACACTTATGGATGTTTCGATTTATCTGAGTTCATTTAACAATGAGCAACTCATCTTGAAAATTACACAATATTTAAAAAAGTGTTTTTAATTCATGAATCATGGTCTTTAGAATTTTTTTTTCACAAATAAACAATTTAAGTTGTGTACTTTTGTTAATTAAATATGTTAATGTGTTATAAAAATCCTGCATTATGAAGCAATGCTTTTAAATATTTTTAATATGATCTTAATCAAGTTAACATGTTTACAATATTTGCTTTAAAGTTATGCTTATAAAGAGTTAGTTCTTTACTTCTAGACTTCTGTATAAAGTCAAGAAGAGTTGTTCAGTGTGAGGAGGTTCCTCTCCAGATGGTTGATGACGTCAGAGAGTCTTCAGCCGTCACTAATGCTTCATTCAAGACTCTTGATGCTTTTGTGATCCATTGATGTGAAGAAAGAAACTCAGTGTGGGAACCTTAAACGAGATCTTTACTCACAATGACCAACATAAACACAAACACACACGCACACATGAACGCACACACATCTGGAGTCAAGACAGTTTAGATAACTTCAGATATATTAAGTTATAAATTTATATCAATGAACTTTATATTTGCCATAAACACATTTTAAGAAATTGAACACTGCCATAAAATAAAACTTTAATTTCCTTTTTTCTATCTATACACAGTTGTATGTAAACAGAAATTAAGAAAACTAAATAAATTGATTCCATTCAACTATAAGAGATGATACATTTGATGAAAATTTTCTTGATGTGATGTTTGTTTTAAATGTCTCTTGTGTTGTTTGAAGGACATTGATGTGAACATCAGGCAGTAGATCAGATCTCTCTACAGGGTCACCACATTCCCACAGTCACAGTCAGTCACTCCTCCACCTGCTGCCCTGACACACCAGCATTGTATCCTGATAGAGGATCATTGAGCGTTCCTCATTGTCTCTTCCAGCTCTTCCATTGGCTTGAAACTGTGAGAAAGTCCAGCGAGCTCAAGCTCCACACATTCATATGGAGATTTGGGAGTATAAATAGAGGAGCTTCAGGCAGTGGAGATCAGACTCGCTCTACACAGAGATCTACAGCACAGAGATGCAGACATGATACCTACAATCATCTTAGAGGAACATCTCCATCTCAACCACAAGGTAAATTCAACACCATGACTTTCACATGTCTCATGTCTTCTGTTTCAAGGAAAAGTCATTTAACGTCTGTTCATTTCTGTCTTCAGCTGAGAAAGCCAATGGTGGAGAAGATGTGCAGAGATCCAATCAACAGAAGCATAGAGCAACTTAAGACTCTTCTAGATCCAGAGTTCCTCAAGGTTCCAAGGATTCAAAGATTTCAAGATTCCGAGCTGGAGAAAGCAGATATACTGGAGATGATCTTCCGGTTATTGACACACCAGCAGTCTGTTCTGGACTTCAGTTCACATGCTGTCAATCAAGGCTTCTCCAGGTGTGTCAATGACATTGAGCACTTTCTGTCCAAACATGAAATCCAGAAGACAGAGAAAACTGCTTAAACTCTTCCAGAACCTGCAGACACCATCTGAACAGATTAGGAGGAGCTTTACACACCACAATACCTTCAAAACCGAGATGAATGTCAACAATAGCTCCATCTGGAGTCACCTACAACATCTTACAACACTGAATGTCTACATTAGACAACCTTGAATTTCTCTTTTTGAGAAAACATTGATCATCAGATCAAGTTTGGAGAATTTTTTTCCACTGTAATAGTTCACCAAGGATTCTGTCTTCTATGAAGAGAGTAAAGAAGTCCTGATGAACTGAATTCTATATTTTCAAATGATGTGAAGAAATGTCATTTAATATGATTGTTTATAACAATTTAAATCTAAGTGGCAAAGCGAGAATATATGAAGTTAATTTCTTATGAAATTATATAATGTCAAAAATCTTGTTTTTGAATTTATGAATTCTGCTCTGTTAGAGCTTCTGGAGGGATTTGTTGTATTTTTCTTACAACACCCGACAACACTGAAAGTCTACATTAGACAAAAGGAAACAAATTAAATAGTTCCCCCTTTTTTTTTTTAATATAATGATTTTTATTTATTGAATATTTCAAACCTTGTTTTAAATTCACAACCATATTGGTCGTAAATATTTGTCAAGCTGTCAATCAAGATATTGGTTTTGACAGTGCCTTTGTCCTAAATTCAGCTTACAATAACCTTTTTAATCATTACAAATGTGGAAGTTTGTTTCTATATTCTGAGTAAGAATGCTCGTCCTATTTGTTTTTGGCCAAGAGTTGGTCTGGATTCTACATTTTTAACAAAATGTAAGATTGAGTTTTATCAATTGTATGCACATGATGTTTAATCCCTTTAGGGATGTATTTGTGTTTCTGGCCTAAGATTGCTAGAGATTAGGCATTTGTCTAAAATGATCCTGAAGTCATACTTCATATTCTAGTTTTTGTATTATGTACAATGCTGGTGAACGGTCTTTCATAAAGACGTTGACCTTCTATATTCATCATATAAAACCTTTTCACTGTATATGTGAAACTTTGTTTCCTTCTGTGAAGGCACTCATTGTTATTTACTAAAGGCCATTGAATGTATTTCAATCAGGCGAAATAAAACAATCACAAAAAATTTGCTCTCTGTCCTAATTTTGTCGTCTTTCAATTGCTTTTATGTAAAATTTCTCCTAATATCACTTCAGCAAAATAGGCATTGAAAATAGATGCCATAAAGCATTTTGTATGTAAAATCAGTCAAAAGACTTATAGGAACTTTAAGTTTCTTTTCAAGACATCTCTCTTTAACTGCAAATTGTTTGTTACAGGCACATAAGCTAAATTAACTCAAGGAAACTTTCTCTGGGCTAGATGTCTGCAGTTTAAAAAGAGACACGGGTTACCTGTGTATGTTATAAAGATGATGCTGTGTATCATTAACCAATGAGAGATTTCTGTGATTAATCTGTGGATCACTGACAGCTGTGAATGAAATAACAAAATCTTTAAAAACATTCTTTATTTTCCCTTATTTTTTGTCTGGTCAAGTGGACCAGTTTATGGGAACAGTCACAGTTTCTGAGATTTGCTCTTATATCGCATTGATGGGCATTAAACAGGTGAGAAACAAGCTAGGGTTTTAACTTTGCAGAATTTAGTTGATATTTTATTTGAAATTAAGTTAAATTGAAAATGTTGTCTATGCCCCGAGGTCTGAAACTAATAAAAAGGTAAAAAAATTATAACAATTAGTGACCTCTTTCTTCAAAATGGGAAAGAGTATCTGGTGGACAAGTGGTTCAAGCAAATAACATATAGGTTTTATATTTATGCAATTAAGTTTTTTCTTCTTGTGTTATTGTGAGTGATACCACTATGGTTCAATCCTGAGTTTTATTGAGGGCCTTTGGGATGATAATGACTCTAAGCTGTGATTCTGGGTACCAGGACTTTCCCACACAGGACAATAGACATGTGCCTATTCACATGCAAATGAATGCTTGATCCTATAATAAAACTTCCCCTGGGACCCTTTCAACGCCTAGTGAACATATAAACAATGACAGCCTGACAACTGTGTGCTTATTTACATTTATAGAAACACATGAACACAGTTATAATATGGAAGCTTTTTTTTTCTTTTCATTATAAAATGAAACCGAAGAAATTTGTAGCAAAGTTCGGTGTCCCATTCTTTGTGCTCTGCATTTAACCCATCCAAGAACAGACACACAATAAGTTAACAAACACCCTGATCACACACCCATAGCGGTGGTCAATATCGTATATGAAGAACTATGAAAGCATGTATACTTTAAGAGCAGTTTCTATGTATGCTTAAAGAGGTCATAAATATAAATATATGACATAGTATTCCAATATTGGTGTTCAAGTAGTATAATTGAAATATTTAAATACAACTATATACTAAATCAGCCCTCTTTTTAGTTTAAGGATTTAAGGATTATATTTTACTATACTGTGCAAAACTGCTCAACTATAATTTACAACCAACTATAGTCCTTCTCAACTGTCCTAGATCAAGGTCTTTCGAATTACTAGAAGCTTCAAGGCAGGTGTGTGTTGGAAACCAAGACCAATCTTTAGACTAGTTTTGATGTCCTCAGTCCTATCTTGGCTTAGTTTAGATAGTCCAGACCACAACACTTGTTTTGGGAGCTAATCTCAGCAGGACTGTGGCCTTTCATGGTCCAGGGTTTCCTGCTCTTGGTTAAAATGATTGGCAAGATGTGATTATGTCCAAGTTTACATTACAATATTTTTGCTTGTGGTAGGTATATATCAATTTGAATACAAGGCTTTAGATTAAGAACATAATAGTATAGACATAAATGTCCTTTTAACAACGTTTTTTATCTACATGTGGCACGTCTCTGTATAAACTTTCACGTGGCGTGTGTAAATGAGCCATTTCAGGCCGATCTGGATGATCCTTCGCTTGTATGTAGAATAGTTATTTTGTTCTGATACTTCAATGTTTGCTATTTCACATGTTTAATACATGCATGTGCAACTTGTAAAACACGATGAAAACAGGAAAAAACGAAATTTCGATCCACCACCCCTTTAAAGGTGTGATCTCTTGTTTATCATGCAGTAGCTTTAGACCGTTAAACATATTGAGTTCAATGCGTAACGTTGTCCATTTGTTATAAACTGAGTTAGACACATGATTTATTATTTCTGTTCTCAACACACCCCTAGCACTGCAATTTGCTTGGTGAAGTGTCCTAAATCTTGAACTTTACACCTTCATTCTGTTCTTAGTTTTTAATGGCCATTCGGCTGTAAAAAAAAAAAACTTTTGAGAGATGTGAATAACAAGATTCTAAATAAAGGTACTCAAAATTAACATAAAATTGTCCGAAACTGCGTGTGATGTTTGGATGAGTTAAAATAAACCTTGTTTTAAAATAATTAAAGCACACATTTAATTGCTGACTTGTTGTAAATCTTGTATAGAATCTGTTCAGGATAAAGCTTAATTATCATGTGAATGGACACACTTCTTTTGTTGTGTGAGGGAAAACTCTGGAGAACAGGATCACACTTTCATCATTAGCATCTTAAACCCCCAAATAAAGTCAATGCGTTGCACAGAAGCACAAAATATTACAGGGTACATTTGACGATACTTAACACACTTAAATATTTAAATTGATCTAAGTTCATTTAACTATTAAGATGGAAGGACTCATGCTGAAAAACAAAATCTTCAAAAAATATTTATTTTCAATTATGCATCATGTTAAAATCTATACCTTACATTTTGAACTTTTGCTATTTATATGCATTATCATATCTAGAAAGATGGGTTTTTAATATTTGCTACTTCAAGTTTATCAGCTTAAAACACAACATAATATTAGCCGACACAACTTTTAACTTCTGGACTTGTGTATAAAGTCAGAAAGTTTTTCAGTGTGAGGAGGTTCATCTCCAGATGGTTGATGACGTCAGACAGTCTTCAGCCGTCACTAATGCTTCATTCAGGACTCTTGATGCTTTGTGATCTATTGATGTGAAGAAAGAAACTCAGTGTTGGAACCAACATGCACGAATGCACACACACTTTTGCACATCTGGAGTGTGTGCTTGCATGTGTTTGTGTGTGAGTTGTGAATGTGAAGCAGAGTCAGAAAAACAAATACAATGCTTTGCATATTTTAATAAATGAAACACAAAGAGGCATCTGAAAAAACAGTTAAAAATAAAAATTCAGTAAATGGCAACAAAATATAAAAGCTTAAGGCTGCTAATGTGAATGTGACATGACTGTTATGTCATGTTAAGTTAGTGTTAAACTATCTTTGTGTGCATAAAATCCTTCTGTTTTAATGTTAACTGCGTCTCTTGCACACTTGTGTTTTTAGTGTTGTGTAGTGTGTGTTGTTTGAGTGACATCAATGTGAACATCAGGCAATAGATCAGATCTCTCTAAAGGGTCACCACATTCCCACATTCACATTTAGTCACTCCTCCACCTGCTGCCCTGACACACCAGCATTGTGTCCTGATAGAGGATGATTGAGCGTTCCTTATTGTCTCTTCCAGCTCTTCCATTGGCTAGAAACTGTGAGAAAGTCCAGCGAGCTCATGCTCCACACATTCTTATGGAGATTTGGGAGTATAAATAGAGGAGCTTTAGGCAGTGGAGATCAGACTCGCTCTACACAGAGATCTACAGCACAGAGATGCAGACTTGCCACCTACAATCATCTCAGAGGAACATCTCCATCTGAACCACAAGGTAAATTCAACTCCATGACTTTAACATGTCTCATGTCTTCTGTTTCAAGAAAAAGTCACTTAACGTCTGTTCATTTCTGTCTTCAGCTGAGAAAGCCATAGTTGAGAACATGTGCAGAGATCAGATCAACAGAAGCTTGTAGCAGCTTAAAGGCACTTCTGGATCCAGAGTCTCTCAAGATTGCAAGGATGTTCTGGACTCCAGTTCACATGCTGTCAATCAAGGCTTCTCCAAGTGTGTCCATGACATCGTGCACTTTCTGTCCAAACATGTAATCTAAAGACACAGAGTCAGAGAAAACTCCTGAAGCTCTTCCAGAACCTGCAGACACCATCTGAACAGATTAGGAGGAGTTCCACACACCACAACATCTTCAACACAGAGATGAATGTCAACAATAGCTCCATCTGGAGACACCTACAACATCTGACAACACTGAATGTCTACATTAGACAACCTTAAATTTCTCTATATGAGAAAACATTGATCATCAGATCAAGTTTGGAGAATTTTTTTCCACTGTAATAGTTCACCAAGGATTCTGTCTTCTATGAAGAGAGTAAAGAAGTCCTGATGAACTGAATTCTATATTTTCACATTATGTGATGAAAACTCCTTTAATATGATTGTTTATGACAATTCCAATCTAAAATGCAGAAGAGAGAATGTATGGAGAACATTTCTTTTAAAATGATGATATTTCAAGAATCTTGATTTATGTATTCTGCTCTTTTAGAGCTTTAGTCTGGAGTGTTTTGTTGCGTTTTTCTTACAAAGCTCAACAACACTGAAAGTCTACATTAGACAACAGGAACGAGTTCAACCGTTTTTCTATTTTAAAAATATAATTATTTTTATTCATTGAACATTTCAAACATTGTTTTAAATTCTCGACCATATTGGTAATTTATATTTGTGAAGCCGTCAATCAAGATATTTGTTTTGGCGGTGCATTTGTCTTAAATTTAGCTTATAATAAGCTTTTTATTCATTTCAAATGTGGAAGTTTGTTTTTATATTATGAGTAAGAATGCTCGTTTTATATGTTTTTGGCCAAGAGTTGGTCTGGATTCTACATTTAGCACAAAATGTAAGATTGAGTTTTATCAATTGTATGCACATACTGTTTAATCCCTTTAGGGATGTATTTGTAGTACTGGTAAATTGGTACAAATTGTACTGTTAAAGATTGTTAGAGATTAAGCCTTTGCTTAAAATGATCCTGAAGTCATACTTCATATTCTAGTTTTTGTACTATGTACAATGCTGGTGAACGGTCTTTTATAAAGACTTTGTCCTTCTATATTCATCTTCTAAAACCTTTTCACTGTATATGTGAAACTTTGTTTCCTTCTGTGAAGGCACTCATTGTTATTTACTAAAGGACATTGAATGTATTTCAATCAGTCTGTGGCGAAATAAACTTTCAAAAAAATATTTTTTATATTTGTCATTAATCATATTTTAATTCAAAGTCAATTTCAAGATTAGATGATCATTCACATGCAAAGGAACATAAGGAACATAATAAGTTACTACAGAAAAAATACAGAAATGATCTCTCTAGATGTATATAAGATTTGGGAATCTTTTAAAGGCACACCTCTGGAATGTTTCTGTTTTTAACAGAGAATAGTAAAGAAAGCTTACTTTCAGGTGTATGTCTGCAGTCTCACCATATTGAAAAGAGACACTGTGAGGGTTATAAAGATGAGACTGTATGTTTAAGGGAAAGGATGAAAACGAAATCTAAAAAAATAGGAATGCATGTACATGTGCGTGCGTGTGTGTTTGTGGGCCGGCATGTATGCGTGAGTGGGTGTATATTTTTATTTTATTATTTATTTGGCCTAATTAAATGACGGATGATGAATTCATCAAAATAATGTGACTCAAATCGTATTTATTTACTGCTATCTGAGATTTGTTTTTATGTCATATTGATGGGAATCAGTCACATGAAAAACTATTTAGTATTCTCTAAAAACATTAATTTACTTATAGACAGAATTGCTCTTTTAAAAGATGTTATGAACATTTCATTTGACTTTCACTCTGAGCTAATGGAAACATTGGTTAACAGTTGTTGACCCTTTTATTCAAATGCATTCATCTCACTGTTATTCAACCTAAAGGGTTCCAGTAAATTACATTATTTTCCAAAAAAGCTACTATATTTTGTGGTACTTTGTTTGTATCTCATTCTTATTTCGGATGAAAACAGGGCGATTCAGTTTCCAAGTTTCAATATTTAACAATCCTGAGTTTTATTGAGGGCCTTTGGGATCATAATGACACTAAGCTGTGATTCTGGGTACCAGGACTTTCCCACACAGGACAATAGACATGTGCCTATTCACATGCAAATTAATTCTTGATCCTATAATAAAACTTCCCCTGGGACCCTTTCAACGCTTAGTGAACAGATAAACAATGACAGCCTGACAACTCTGTGCTTATTTACATTTATAGAGACATACAGCATTCTGGGAGATGCTTAGGACAATTAATTTCAATAACTACCGCTACAAAAAGGTGTATACTTCAAGTAATTTTATAATTCTGTTAAAAAAAATCCATATATTATGTATTAAACTAACTTTTTCTTTGTACTGCCACTACACAACAAGTGAACAACAAAGTAGAAATTAGTTTTCTTTATTGGTCATTTACAGTAATGTAAATAGTTAAAATATGCAGTAGTATAGATATCAAATCTATTTTACACTTTGCATCAAAGGCTTCAATGAACCCTCAATGAGGGAAACTATGGAATAACTTTCCAAAGATCATCGCTTTAAGAGGACACTGACACACTGATGCAGGTGTCGAATCCCAAAATAACAAACATACTATAATAATCCATAGAGATTAAAATTAGAAATCTGAAGAAACAGAAATAATCATTCTTTGGCAAAAGAATGCAAAAATGACTCATAGAGTGTTTCGGATTGAAATATAGTTCAGTTCACAGAACGGATCTAAAATCTTTCTTCAAGATCAATATAGACACAACAACAATGTGTGTTTTCAAAGTATTTTACAATACATCATTACAAACCTAAAACAGTTTGAGAAGATTTTCTCAAAGAGAAACTCAGCATCAATGTTCATGTTGTCTAATGTAGACGTTCAGTGTTGTCAGATGTTGGTGTGAACCAGGGCCTTCAGATGTTGCTCTTATTGACATTCATGTTCTGGTGTGTGGAGCCTAATCTGCAGGTTCTGGAAGAGTTTCAGCAGTTTTCTCTGTCTTCTGGATGTCATGTTTGGACAGAAAGTGCTCAATGTTATTGACACACCTGGAGAAGCCTTGATTGACAGCATGTGAACTGGAGTCCAGAACAGACTTCTGGTGTGTCAGGAAGCTGACAGTCATCTCCAATATATCTGCTTTCTCTAGCTTGAAATCCTGTTTTGGTACTCTGGTTTTTGAGGAACTCTGGATCCAGAAGAGCCTTTAAGCTGCTCCTTGCTTCTGTTGTTCTGATCTCTGCACATCTTCTCCACTATTGGCTTTCTCAGCTGAAGACAGAAATGAAAAGACGTTAAGTGACTTTTTCTTGAAACAGAAGACATGAGACGTGTTAAAGTCATGGTGATGAATTTACCTTGTGGTTGAGATGGAGATGTTCCTCTGAGATGATTGTAGGGGTCATGTCTGCATCTCTGAGTTGTAGATCTCTGTGTAGAGCAAGTCTGATCTCCACTGCCTGAAGCTCCTCTATTTATACTCCCAAATCTCCACATGAATGTGTGGAGCATGAGCTCGCTGGACTTTCTCACAGTTTCAAGCCAATGGAAGAGCTGGAAGAGACAATGAGGAACGCTCAATGATCCTCTATCAGGATACAATGCTGGTGTGTGAGGGCAGCAGGTGGAGGGAAGACTGACTGTGAATGTGGGAATGAGGTGACCCTGTAGAGAGATCTGATCTACTGCCTGATGTTCACATTGATGTCACTCAAACAACACACGCTACACAACACTAAACACACAAGTGTGCAAGAGACATGTCATACAAACACCAAACTTGTGTGATCTCCTGTAGATAAATGAAGTAAATTAATTTTGCTTTCTTCATTTCTGCTTATAGAAACATAAAACTGTATGTAGACAGAAAACATGACATTCATCATTTTATTTTAATGGAAAATATACATATGTGTTTCTTTGTTTAAATGTAAATATCAAAATTGTGTTGTGGAATTCAGATGACATCCACTTCATTTTCTTGACTCCAGATGTGTGTGCGTTCATGTGTGCGTGTGTGTTTGTGTTTATGTTGGTCATTGTGAGTAAAGATCTCGTGTAAGGTTCCCACACTGAGTTTCTTTCTTCACATCAATGGATCACAAAGCATCAAGAGTCCTGAATGAAGCATTAGTGACGGCTGAAGACTCTCTGACGTCATCAACCATCTGGAGAGAAACCTCCTATTTAACATATGACGTCATGACATGCATAGCATGTATAAATTCAGCATAAAAATTATTTAAAAAATTGAAACAGTGAAACTTGTAGATTAAACAAAGTAAATATTTACCAGTTTATGATGCATAAAAACAAACAAATCTTAATATTTAAATGTTGTTTGTGGTAAGACATTTATCAGTTTCATCACTTGTGTAAATTTCCATAAGTGTGTGGTGTCTCTTGTGTGTTTGTGTGTTATATATTGAGGTTATTTGGGGGTTTAAGATGCTAATGATGGAAGTGTGATCCTGTTCTCCAGAGTTTTCCCACACACAACAATAGAAGTGTGTCCATTCACATGATAATGAAGCTTCATTCCAAACAGGTTCTCTACAAGATTTACTTCAAGCAATTAAACGTGTGCTTTGCAAAAGTTTAAATAAACCTTTTTGAAATATGATTCATATTTATTACATTTTTACATGTAAGACCTATTTATAAAATTAATTGTGTGTAGAATTAAATCGCATTATTCTTGACCTCTAACCTCTACTCTCCTCAATAGCCTTTTATTATCACTAAGGGGTTTGTGAATGACTTCTGTGTCAAATGCTCTGCTATTTTGGTTTCTAAAGAATCATTCTTATGTGTCTACACAGTCATTGAAGAACATTTGCTTTTTTGACATAATTGCATTTACAACTTTCTATTATTTTAATGTCTGCAAAAAAAAAATGCATCATGAATGCTTTTTAAAAGACACATCAAATTCATGACATTTTTTATTACCCGACTCATAAAATCATAAACTAAATTTATTTCTGACATTCATCCGTGTATATGCGTAACACAAGATAAAGTGTTCTAGATGCTAACTTCTTTAGTTCTCATGATTTAAAGTTGCTTACTTTTAAAACGTTGATATATCTCACCTAACGCTGGTATAACATTGGCCGGTTTTTGTGATTTTACTGGAAATTTATTTTTTCACTAAAATATAGTCAAATTCATACTACAAGAAGTGCACCCCTGCTACTATAGTTGTTTCAGTGGGCCACACAAAGAAAAGTGTTGCAAATATCAGATTTTTTAGGATAATGTATAGAAATATAAATATTTAAATGTCTTTTTTATTTGAAGAAAACTGACTCTATGAAACAACAGAATGCCCCAGCAGGATGTGGAATGATCAATAAAATTGCTTTTTACCAGATTTCTGAAGTGGCATGTGTCAGGCTCAAAAGACTGGGAGACACACTCTTTTTCACACTTCTGTTGTGTAAGTGATTCACCTAAGTACATACAGAAGTGTGTCACTGTGACAGAATTGAACACAGAAAATCACGGAAATTCCCAACACTCACAACCATCTGCATACACTTTACTGACACTTATTTTCAGAACTTTATTTGAATATATTTATTATATTAATCTATTGATATATTATTCTATTCTTTTATATGTGAATACAAGAAATATATAAATTCACTATTTATTGTTTATTTATTTTTATTGTCTGTTTTTTTAGAATTATTTAGTTTAGTAACAGATCTCATTCACACTCATATTCAGTTTTGAACATCTTGTGGGAACCTGAATTTTCTTGCGTCCCCACATTCATACAGATGAATATAAGTGACCTTACTGGCAGATGGTAGAGAGAAGAACATCCCATCTATTCATCCAACACAGAAACAATTCTAAGACATGTGATTGGCTGAGATAATAGAGATGCCGTTGTCAATGAAAGCTACAGATGAAGAGATGCCACACAAAACTTCAGGAATCATCATAAGTTATAACAACATATATGAACATTTCTTTCCAGAACAATATTAAACATCAACACGTTCAACACGCCAGGTGAAAATGATATTTTCATTATTATTTTCATTATTATTTCTATGTGATTTAAAAAAAGACACAAAATAAAAAATGTTACATATTAATAGTCTTTTTTATTTCATTTCAGCATCCAGTCAGACCTCAAATGAACTCACATTTGTGAAGAACCTGATCGTCCGCTGTCAATCATCTCTTTCAATTAAGCAACTAATGACATTATAAAGTATAAAAATTTGGGGAACCATATTCCAGTATTTACAAATTAACAATTACAGTACACTTTTAATTTTCTGTTTATCTCAAAGTGATTTTTAACGTGTATGGGAAATCCGCACCTTGAGTTTTCTGCCTTGATTGAAACTCAAATTAGTTTTTTCATTGTGAAGGACATTCAGTCTGTCATTAAAATTCAACTGGTTTTGTGTTATCACTGGTATTTATTCTTTCATCAACAATATAAAATTCATAAAAGTCATATTATATATCTTCATTTATGTTCATAAATGTATTAACTGTACCAACTAAATATTTTTAATTCCGGTCAAGTGATGAACAGTGTAAGATGTATAAAGACAGAGGAAATTAAAAGATGTTCATTTGATTGTTTAATTGCAGCAGAAATACATTCACTGAACTGCTTTAGTTTGAAAACATTCAAGAACCTTCACAGAAGGAAACAAATGATCCCACAAACAATTATGAAGAAATGTCAACAATGACATACTTGAAGTTTCTGATGAAAATCTAAACCTTCACAGAAGGCTCAATGACAGTTAAAAACTGTTCATAAACTAGAACAAACTCTTACAATAGAGTCTGATGACAGCATGTCTATAAAGTCTGATTTTATATATATAAAACAGAATATATAAACATGACAATTACATTCACAATGTGATATGAACTATCTGTAAGATTAAAATGTCCGAGGAGATAAAACACTCTGACGCTCTTGACAAAACAGAGCAAAATTCATAAATCAAGATTCTTGACATTACATCATTTCATAAGAAATGTTCTCTATACATTCTCTCATTTTAAATTGTTATTAACAATTATACTAAAAGTTTTCTCTTCACATAATGTGAAAATATGAAACTCAGTTTATTCCTATCAGAACTTCTTTACTCTCTTCATAGAAGACAGAATACTTAGTGAACTATTCAAGTAAAAAAAAATCTTCTCGATAAAAAGAGAAATTCAATGTTGTCTAGTGTAGACGTTTAGTGTTGTCTCATGTTGTTGGTGTGTATCAGGGTCTCCAGATGGTGCTCTTGTTGACATTCATCTCTGGGTTGAAGGTGTTGTGGTGTGTGGAGCTCCTCCTAATCTGTTCAGATGGTGTCAGCAGGTTCTGAAAGTGCTTCAGCAGTTTTCTCCTGCTCTGTGTCTTCTGGAATTCATGTTTCGACAGAAAGTGCATGATGTCATGGACACACTTGGAGAAACCTTGATTGACAGCATGTGAACTGAAGTACAGAGCAGACCACTAGTGTGTCTGCCGGTCATCTAAAGTATATCTGCTTTATCCAGCTTGGAATCCAACCGCGCATCTTCTCCACTATTGGCTTTGTCAGCTGAAGATAGAAATGAAAAGACATTAATTGACTTTGTCTTGACACAGAAGACATGAGACATGTTAAACTCATGGAGTTGAATTTACCTTGTAGTTGAGATGGAGATGTTCCTCTGAGATGATTGTAGGTGTCATGTCTGCATCTCTGTGCTGTAGATCTCTGTGTAGAGCGAGTCTGATCTCCACTGCCTGAAGCTCCTCTATTTATTCTCCCAAATCTCCATAAGAATGTGTGGAGCATGAGCTCGCTGGACTTTCTCACAGTTTCTAGCCAATGGAAGAGCTGGAAGAGACAATGAGGAACACTCAATGATCCTCTATCAGGACACAATGCTGATGTGTCAGGGTAGCAGGTGGAGGGGTGACTAAATGTGAATGTGGGAATTTGGTGACCCTGTAAAGAGATCTGATCTACTGCCTGATGTTCACATTGATGTCAAAAATCTGGAGGGAAACATTCTCATTGGCCAGTGGTTGAAAAATGCTTTATATGTTCTACTTTGTTACACTACTATACGTACAAGGATGCTTAAGTACATGGAGGACTTAAGACTTAATCAGATACCTTTTTTTGAGTAAAATTCATACATAATACATATTAATCAACATTTTTGAATATATGTTATTTCTGTATAAATAGATCCATTAAGAATAGTTTGAATCATAACTAAATATTCAGAAATATGAATATAGAAATTGTATTAATATACACTTGTTTTGTATTTTTTTGTTATCAAAAAATGACAAGATGCATATCATAAAATTAGTGAAAATCTTTCTTTTTAAACCAACATTACTTTAATATATACAGTTTAAAATGGGTATTATTAGTCAGTGTACACAGCTATAGAAAAATCACAAAAACTCATATGAATAAAGTTTAAATCGTTTTATTTTATAGGGGATAGGCAAACAGTAGATTTGTACACCATGGAAATAAAATGATACACTGTATCTTTAAAATTAGAAATGTCATTTTTCAGACTGCATGTCATCACAAAGACAGCACAGTCCAACATTTCTTAAAATAAAGTAAAGTTCTCTTCAAGAGAAAAGTACAAAATAATATTTGTAACTAAACAAAACATACAAATGCAATTCAGCTTGGTTTCACAAGCTCTTGTGTATCACATTGTACAGTAAGACACGTTGTGAATTTGCCACAACAACAAATTCTGCAATGACATCTAAAAGTCATTTACAGGGTCCTAATCCAGAGAGAGCAAGCCAAGTGCTGTATTCCTCCGAGGTAGATGTGTTAACACACAAAATAACATCAAGTGCTTGACTTG
This sequence comes from Triplophysa yarkandensis, assembly GCA_033220385.1. Classification (NCBI taxonomy): domain Eukaryota; kingdom Metazoa; phylum Chordata; class Actinopteri; order Cypriniformes; family Nemacheilidae; genus Triplophysa; species Triplophysa yarkandensis. The sequence continues at coordinate 16,982,677 of CM065662.1, read as the reverse complement.
TTCAGTTCAGTCTGTAATGGGCCTTTGTATCAGAACAATGGCGTCACGTCCTGATCCGCGGAAAGAAAGAGACGCAGAATTTCTCGAGAACATCTTGAATAGCCATTGTGTAGGAGTAAAGCTCTTTTTAAACTGAAGAATGACACTGTCTTGTCTACAATGTCAGGTGCGGGAATGCCGTGGTTTAGATGGTCTTCAAATGTGGCCCTTAATTTCTCCATTTTACTGAAACATTTTCTTTCCAGGCTGTAGAGTTTACACCTGCAATTCAAGGAAGTAACTGTTAGTATATTCTTAAAATTAATGAAACTGAATCGGAAATCTAAAATCATATGAGTGATGTTTTTATTGTATCTTTCTGAATCTCTTACCTGGCATAGTGGATGTTGTCTTGGGGAGTGATTTCCATGTAAGCAGGCATGTTTAATGCTGATGCTGAAATTGCTTGGACGCAGCAAGTCTTCAGAGGTAGATATCAAATCTGACACCACTCTAACATTTAAGCCCAGATTTATACCAGCGTGCATCCCCAGCCAGCCAATCAGAAAGCAGAGAAAAATCATAACTCTTCTTGGTTGGTGGGTTTTTAATTGAGCTCTTGACTTGACAGGTGGGAATTTCTCCCCATTGCCATCTGGTAGAAGGGTCAGCCCTTGGGAATGAGAGAATAGCTGGGGGCATGAGGACTCACAGTTTCTCTGTTCTCACACTAGATATGGAAATTAGCAGAAAACACTTACTGTATGCTGTTTGTTTCAAATAAAAATTTGAAAATATATGTTTTCATGTTTATACATAATAAAGAAATAATCAAAGAAATATACAAAAAATCATATTTAATACAAAACGATGTTAATAAAATATGCTTAAATATGTATAAAATAAAATAAAAGTTAATCAATACGCAAAAAATTTACATATCAAAATCATATGTTAATAAAATAATTGGCAAAAACCAATTGTTTTTTGATAATTCAAAAAAGTTTGTATTAAATTTGATTTTATAGTATTAAAAAATAGCAACGAAGAAACAATATACAGAAAAAAATCACATGCAAAATTGTTAAAACACACGAATTGAGACTTGAGAAAAAATATATTTTCTTTATGTTCTTTATATTTGTATAAAAAAATAAAAAATGAAAAATTAATAAAAGCATCAAATGCAAAAAAATTTTAAAAAACAAAAATATATTAAAAAAATGTATTTCATCCCTTAGTATTTCCCTCCAGATCTCTTTTAGTCCAGCCCTGTGGGAACAGACACACTTCTATTGTGTGTGTGAATTAATGTGATGAATACAGAAGTGTGGGAAGCCGTGTGTCTCTGTGGCTCCCACCAGCTCCAGGAGCGTGTGTGATCAGAGTTCATATGCTGTGAGCCAGCTGTGCGTGTGTGTGTGTGTGTGTGTGTGTGTGTGTGTGTGTGTGTGTGTGTGTGTGTGTGTGTGTGTGTGTGTGTGTGTGTGTGTGTGTGTGTGTGTGTGTGTGTGTGTGTGTGTGTGTGTGTGTGTGTGTGTGTGTGTTATATGTAATATGGTGTATAAATGTGTATATTTTATATATGATGTGTATATTATCATGTAATAAATATAGAAAGAAAAAAATAAATAGATGTTAGACATATTTCATGTCTGAAGTTAGTTAGCACTGATATCCTGAAAGGAAATCTGAGTGTGGCACGTGTGTGATTCAGATGGGTGTGTGTTAATTGATGTGAACATCAGGCGGCAGATCTGATTTCTATACAGGTCAACACTTTCCCACATTTACACAGAAGAGCCCACACTCCCCTCCACCTGCTCCCCTGAGATACAGGCTTTGTGTCCCCGATAGAGGATCATTTAACATGTGGCACCCCACATGTCTCCCCAAGCTCTTCCATTGGCTAGAAACTGTGAGAAAGTCCAGCGAGCTCAAGCTCCACACATTCATATGGAGATTTGGGAGTATAAATAGAGCAGCTTCAGGCAGTGGAGATCAGACTCGCTCTACACAGAGATCTACAGCACAGAGATGCAGACATGACCCCTACAATCATCTAAGAGGAACATCTCCATCTCAACCACAAGGTAAATTCATCACCATGACTTTAACACGTCTCATGTCTTCTGTTTCAAGAAAAAGTCACTTAACGTCTGTTCATTTCTGTCTTCAGCTGAGAAAGCCAATAGTGGAGAAGATGTGCAGAGATCAGAACAACAGAAGCAAGGAGCAGCTTAAAGGCTCTTCTGGATCCAGAGTTCCTCAAGCAGCAATCAGATTGCAAGCTGGAGAAAGCAGATATACTGTAGATGACCGTCAGCTTCCAGACATACCAGCAGTCTGTTCTGGACTTCAGTTCACATGCTGTCAATGACATTGTGCACTTTCTGTCCAAAAATTACATCCAGAAAACACAGAGTCAGAGAAAACTGCTGAAGCTCTTCCAGAACCTTCAGATTAGGAGGAGCTCCACACACCAGAACATCTTCAACACAGAGATGAATGTCAATAAGAGCAACATCTGAAGGCCCTGGTTCACACCAACAACATCTGACAACACTGAACGTCTACATTATACAACATGAACATTGATGCTGAATTTCTCTTTGAGAAAATCTTCTCAAACTATTTTAGGTTTGTAATGATGTATTGTAAAATACTTTGATAACACACATTGGTGCTGTGTCTATATTGATCTTGAAGAAAGATTTTAGATCCGTTCTGTGAACTGAACTATATTTCAATCCGAAATACTCTATGAGTCATTTTTGCATTCTTTTGCTAAAGAATGATCATTTCTGTTTCTTCAGACTTTTAATTTTAATCTCTATGGATTATAGTATATTTGTTATTTTGGGATTCGACACCTGCATCAGTGTGTCGGTGTCCTCTTAAAAGCCATGATCTTTGGAAAGTTATTCCATAGTTTGTAATTCTGTTAAGAAGATAAAATCCCCTCAGTGAGGGTAAGTCTTACATGTGTATCATAAAGATATTTGACTATATACTACTGTATATGTTACGTATTTACATAACTTTAAATGTGGCACCCTTTGTTCTCCTATTTTGGAGAAAGATTTTGCCCAAATTCATGTACCACACATTATTTGAATATTTCAAACGTTCTTGGTAATGTATTATTTACCATATCAGAAAATGCAATGGTGTTAGCAATTTTCCATCTTTCTTGATGGTTGTTCATTACATTTTTACATAATATTAACATGCTTCATGTCGAAGCTAAATGTTTAACCTTGAACCTTTTTGGTAAAGTGAAATTTCTCATTTTGAGAATTTGGCAATAGCTAATTATTTTGAATAAGGTTTGCTATTGTTAAATGGTCCTTTTGTAAAGGACATGCAATTTTGATGGTAACCTGAATGTTTTTTAAAGACAAACTTGTACTGTATCAATATAACATGTCTGTGTTTTTTACATTACATAATGTGAAATCATGTTATCTCATTAGAGATCTAATAAATGTAATTTCTCTTCAATCACTGGTTGTGCATTGATTTAGTAAGATTCACACTTAATTTAAAGATAACATTAAATAGATGTCTTCTACATTTTTGGGATCAGGAATAAATCTCTTCCTACATTACAGACACTTCAATAGTTAATTCTGCACTTGTGCATTCTGATAACTGGTGTCTTGAGTTTTTAAAGAATATAAAGTCACCTGCTTGCTGTGTCGTCCGGGAAGGGCATATCCGTCAATAAATGCCATTTTAGGGCTTAACCACATTCAGTCAGGCAGTCAACAACAAAAGTCGTGATATAAAGTAGAAGTGAGTCTGTTTATAATCAACAGACTTCCGTCCATCTGTCTCCTGCAGAGGAAAAACACTGTCACGGCCTATTAAAAGTGTGTCTAACACCGACTGTCAGTTTCAGTGGGGTTAATACGATACTGGAAGCACACCTTGAAGTTAAAGGTGTTGCTGATGCAATAAAAACTGACTCTTTCCCAGGCAAATTTATGACATTGACCGTTGAATTAAAAAAGGAATGTGTATATATATATATATATATACACTATAATGCAAAAAGTGTTAGCTCACCAATCCACATAATCATAATCAGGTGTATATATATAAGCCTCTATGAAGCTTTGAGAATACGGGCCCTGGAGAACATCTTAGAAATCCTCTGCTAAACATCTTAGAAAGAGCTGTTGTACATCCAATCTAAATCATGAACTTACAGACAGTTCTATATGATATTTGACAGCAGACGTCTCAGAGATGTCTTGCAGATGAAAATGTGCTATCAGGGTATGTCCAGTATATAATTTTTCTTTGTGCATGTATTTATGTACTGAAATTCATTTTTATGGGGTTTGTGTTTCAGGGTTGTAGACTGTCTTTAAAGTCACGATGCAAAATATGTAATGTGATATATATCTATATAAAGAGGACATTAGATGTCTGTAAGATTATGATTTAGAATGGATGTACAACAGCTCTTTCTAAGATGTTTAGCAGATGATTTCTAAAATGTTCTCCAAGGCCCGTACTCTCAAAGATTCATAGAATCTTCTCAGAAAGCTCTGAATTTAGCTTAAAATTCCTTCAAGTCTTAGCTTAAGAGTGATTCAGACATATCTAAGAGCATCCCTGACAAAGGAAAAGACAAACAACTTTTATGTTAGTGAGGAGGATGACCCTGTTACTGTGTATGACAATCAACTGAAGGCTCTGATTGGTTGGTTCCTCAACAATAACGAGTGCTTTATTTAGAAATTACAAATCTTTTTAACTATGTTACTGACTGTATATGATTGCGTGTGTGTTTTTGGGCTTGGGTGGGTTTGTGTGTGGATGTAAATTATTTTTGAACATTGCTTATTTATTAATTTAATCTTCTTACGTAATTATTATTGAACAATTGATGATCTTAAGAGTGCCTGCAAGTAGGGAATGTCCAGTGGAAATAAAAAAAAACTTTGACAGAACAAAGGGTTCCGAAAGTGCATTGTTTAATTTCATTTTCCCAGTGGTCAAATATGTAGTGAACACTTTAATATCTGGTGCTTTGGCATTTGTGTGCTGTGTAGGTGATGTTATATTTTCTAATAAGATCAGTTACAAACATGATTCCTGAACAGTATGATCTGTAGTGTTTTATTAAATTGCTGTTTCACACATTATTATCTCTTTCTATGTCTTTCAGCTATGGTGTCATCTGCTGAAGAAACTTTTGAGTCACTTAAAAGACCTTTTCACAGCTCCTAGAGATTTTGGACCTTACGAACTATTTTAAAGATTAAGATGCTTTAGGATTTTTTTTCAGCAGGAACTTACATTTCTAAGAATTTTCTCAGAATTTCTCAGACAACACAGCATTTTATGTCCATTAGTTTTTTATTTAACTGTATTAATACATGTATTTTGGTCAGCTTTTTTGACATTGAATAAAGATTATGTTTTGCTTTAAACCAAAAACCATTAATAAACCTGATGGACCTGTTGAATATTTTGAGTGATACCTGTTAACATAAGTGTGCTTTGGGATTTGTAGTGTCAATGGTTTGATTTGTTGTGGACGCTACACCCACTGGTCTCGGAGTGTGGGAAAGCTAATCCTGACTGGGACTCATGGCTTTGTAATGCTAATGAGCTCCTATAAATACAGGAGAGCGAGCCTCATTCTCAACACAACTGACTCGCTCTCCTCGGAGAAACATCACTAGAAGAATGGCTCCCACCTACACTACTGACTACTCCAAACTTTCCAACAAGGATAAGCATAAAGTAAGTATCCGATACTTCATATGTGACATTAATCTTCTGATTCATTCTTATTCATGCAATTTTATCCAAGCAAGCAAATTCCTAACCAATTCTTTTCTTCCTCATCAGCTTAGAAAACCTGCAGTAGAGAAAATGCGCAGAGATCGCATCAACAACTGCATCGAGCAGCTCAAAACCATGCTGGAGAAAGAGTTCCACCAGCAGGAACCCAACGCCAAACTTGAGAAAGCCGACATTCTGGAGATGACTGTGGTGTTCCTGAAACAGCAGCTGAAGAACTCAGCTCCACAGAAAGCTCACTTTGACGGCTATTCCAAGTGCTGGATGGAGACCATGAACTATCTGTCTGTCAACTCCAAGACAGACGCCGTACGTCAACATTTGAACCTCTGCCAGGAAGGCCAAAGATCATCTCTGGAGTCTCCAGTCTCTTATCAGAGCAGCAAGACCATGGTGAAGAGGGAAGACTTTGCTCAAACACCTCTCTGGAGACCTTGGTAGACACTTAAAGACTGAAACTATTCAATCTAGATGGTGGTTTGACCATCTCTCATTTCGTAGGAAATTTGTCCTTTAATTTCAAAGTGCATTTGTTTTAAAATGTATTTTGTGCCACAAAGCCTTCAAGTTGTGAGGCTTGTGGAAGAAACTGTGATTTCACAATGTGAAACTGTATCCAAAGAGGTTGATTGTAATTTGCCTTTGTTATTTTCCTCATGGAGGATATTATGTTATCTTTACAATGAAGTATGTGTATCTGACTCCTGTGGAGTTCAAGTATGTAGTATTTGCAATGTTTGCTCAATGCATCCAAGCATGTTGTTGTTGCTTCTTAAGAAGAACGTGTGCTTTCACATGTTGATAATATTTATGATGTCATGTTAAATTAAGTGAACATATCGTCACAAAACAATAAACTGTATTTTAATATTATTTTATTCTTGATTCTTATTAACAAACACCTGTTTGATGTAATATAACATTTTGCAAGTTTAGGTAATGTGCATCTTGCATCTTGATCAAAAAGTTGATCTTATTTAAATAACTGTAATTATTTCACAAAAATAAATTGCATAAATAATCTTGTGATGCAAAGCATTTTCCAAATTTAACCACTACATTTGAATTTAACACCCACATATTCAATTAAATTCAATTAAGTTTATTTCATTAGCACTTTTTGTTCATTGTTTTAGAAGCTGAAAAGATGCTAAAACATGAATACAATACAAATAGAGACAGGGTTTACAATAAATTGAATTATAATGTAAGTTATTAAATGTCTTTAATGCCATGTGAACTACACACATTGAAGTTAGCTTGGGTCTGGGATAACAGCATGACTGTTGAGTTCTGAGTGTGAGAAAGAACGCAGGAGCATAATGCCTCTGTTTGTACTATAAAACCCTCAATAATAGGCACTGTGTGCTGTCAGCTCTGGTTTCATCTGACAGCTGCTGCGGCTGGACGGCCCGATGGGACGGGAAGGGGGGCTAGCGTTGCTCGTGTGGGGCCGGCTTCTTCCAGGATTTCCCACACTCGTGTCTCAGGCTCCAGTTTCAGATCAGACATTAAGGAAGTGTGCCTTGCTAAATCATCCATTAGGTATGCTAGTGTGAACCCTGACCCCTCCCTTATATTGCCCTTAATTCACATGTGAGACCCCTGGGAAAGAGATATTCACTTGTTGTTCCAGTCAACTTGTTGCAAACCTGAAACTAATCTGTTGATCATAAAAGCATTTCTAAAGTCTGGGACACTTTCTGTCTGTAAAGGAACAAAAAAAAGGTTATCCTGTAAAACTATGTGGTCTGCAATGTTTAAAATTCATGTATCCATTTAAAACCACTGTAATATAAAAGATAAAGGTACAGCTTACATAAGCCTGATTGGTTGAAGAATATGTGTACATTTTACATTCTATAACGTTCAAAGACATTTAATAAATGTTTATTTCTATTTTTACTAACATTCAAATATATCTTTGTTTAATGTAATAAATTACATTATAAAACTTTATAAAGCTTAATGTGATTTTTTATTCATTTTGTTTTTACAAAGGTAAAACTGAGATTTTTCTTGAAGTTTGACAACGGCTTGATGTAAAAAGTTACACACACTCCTGACACACTTTTCACACTTCTTTCACTAAGGTTAGACACATTTTATAACATAGAGCATAAATACAGTAGGCGTCATGTGCCTGTTGAATTTACTGCATTGGGAAGTCTTTGGTCTCTGAGGAGGTGTTATCAGGAGGCACACGCACACACACACACACACACACACACACACACACACACACACACACACACACACACACACACACACACACACACACACACACACACACACACACACACACACACACACACACACACACACACACACACACACACACACACACACACACACAGGAATCATCAACTTTCAGGATTCCCCCTCCTCCTCTTATCCTCTCCAGGTTCAAGCCACTGATGTTATCTGATGTTACAGACTGTCTCTTCATTGGCCCACGAGTGTGGGAAAGCATCAGATGCATCAAACCCATGCTGTTAAAAACAAAGGCATTGTATAGAGAACATCTCTGTGTGTCATCACTGAAAACTCTAACATAAGGCTGATAGATACTGTATGGATTCTTTGTTGATCATGATTGTCATGGATAAATAGAGGAAAACATTGTTGAGAAATAGTTTAATAATAGAAAATAATAAAGTTATATTATTTTATAATAAATAGACAAAACCTATGATAGTTATTAGAGTTATATTATAGTTTAAGTCTTTGAGTTTGCACCTTAAGTCTTATGTTAGATCTCACAAGATTTGTAAACTTTAAAGAATGTTTAAGAATTGCAAAAATATGTTCAGCCACTTGTGCACATACTTATGTCAATATTATTATTTTCTTTATATTAATACATAAGATAATATAAAGGACTATGAATTGATTGAAATTTCACTAATAATAATATTAAGATAATTTTGACTTGTCAGAGGTAAACAGAACTGGTTTAGTACTTTAACCTATAGTATTTTTGAGGCTATGGTGATTTTATTTTATTTTTTATTATTTGTTAAAAGAAGACAACTAGTGAAGAAATTGGTTGATTAAGGAGAGATTATGGAGAATTGGTAAGAATAAACGTTTTTTAAAAGTATCACTAACAAGAATGTTATTTAAAAGCTCTTAAAGTAATCAATGCTTTTTGCAGTTATGTTAAGTGCATTTATCAAATTATATGTCATGACAAAACCTTGGTTATCATTTTATTAAGAGAAATGTGGTAATGAAAACCGAAATCCAATGATTTTTAGTAATGAATTGCTTTTATTAAATGCAGTGTAAGACACACAGTGTCAGTGATACATTTTAGTACCATCACAAGAACAAACTTTGTTATTCTTTAGCCTCTAAAAAGGGCTAAACCAAATCAAACATCCAATAAGATTTTACACAAAGCTCAGATTCTGAGCAAAACCAGTGTTTCTAACTGAAACAAGAGCATTACAAGACGCCTTAAAGCTGACGCAACAAAACACAGCAAAAACTTTTGCCAAAACAATCTTATCAAAAATAAAACTGTTTAAAACTTCAATATGAAGCAGTTAAACACATGTTCTTGAAGAACATTAAAACGGAAATGTGTATCTCCTAAGACATGTGAGATCCACCATCTACTTTGAATAGTTTCAGTCTTTAAGTGTCTACCAAGGTCTCCAGAGAGGTGTTTGAGCAAAGGCTTCCTTCTTCACCATGGTCTTGCTGCTCTGATAAGAGACTGGAGACTCCAGAGATGATCTTTGGCCTTCCTGGCAGAGGTTCAAATGTTGACGTACGGCGTCTGTCTTGGAGTTGACAGACAGATAGTTCATGGTCTCCATCCAGCACTTGGAATAGCCGTCAAAGTGAGCTTTCTGTGGAGCTGAGTTCTTCAGCTGCTGTTTCAGGAACACCACAGTCATCTCCAGAATGTCGGCTTTCTCAAGTTTGGCGTTGGGTTCCTGCTGGTGGAACTCTTTCTCCAGCATGGTTTTGAGCTGCTCGATGCAGTTGTTGATGCGATCTCTGCGCATTTTCTCTACTGCAGGTTTTCTAAGCTGATGAGGAAGAAAAGAATTGGTTAGGAATTTGCTTGCTTGGATAAAATTGCATGAATAAGAATGAATCAGAAGATTAATGTCACATATGAAGTATCGGATACTTACTTTATGCTTATCCTTGTTGGAAAGTTTGGAGTAGTCAGTAGTGTAAGTGGGAGCCATTCTTCTAGTGATGTTTCTCCGAGGAGAGCGAGTCAGTTGTGTTGAGAATGAGGCTCGCTCTCCTGTATTTATAGGAGCTCATTAGCATTACAAAGCCATGAGTCCCAGTCAGGATTAGCTTTCCCACACTCCGAGACCAGTGGGTGTAGCATCGCTAACAATAGAAGAGGCATCAATTATTTCATGGTTAACTGGCCTAAGGGCTCCCACACAGGCATACTGAACACAAGCAGGTTGTTAGACTTTATTACCTGGGAACCTCACCTCACGCTGATAAGACTTCTGCAGATGGGTGCCGCGGACATGTGATGATTTCCCAAGAGATGCTGAGGACTGAGATAAGACATTACACACCTTATCGGGCAAAGACAGATTGACTACTGCAGCTGGCTTAGAGAATAATACAAAACACAACCTGAAAGCTAATTGACAAATTGGAGGGTATAAATGACAAAGTTTTGGATAAATGAAAAATCACATTGGTTAATGCATAACAAGCATGAATGGCCATTCTTAGTACAAGCTTTTTAGACATTGGATTAAAAAGATTATTTTCATTTCTCGCCAGTAAATGAATAAATATGTGTACTGTATTACATGAAAATATTTATGTGTATTTTTTGTAGGTTGATAATAGTTTCTGCATGGTAAATTAAACAAAATGTTATATAACAGGTTAATTGTAGTTTTTTATACAATCTTTATAAATGTTAAATGTTTATATCATAGGCATATGAAAGACTTATATATTACATTTGAAACACATTGCCAAACATTTAATTTTTTTCTTTAAACACACGTTGTTATTCACCTATTCACTCACACAAACCTTTGAACTGTATTCACTGTGAATATCAATTAAGCACAATTATCCCATGCTCTCGAGGATGGCACACTTCTATTGTTAAGGGCCCCTCCCGTCCTCACAGAGTTTTGGGTAATAAATGGACAGGCAGTGTGGGAACCTCGGGCTGGATCCCGCTCACACGTTCTGAAGTCAATAGAGCCGAGCCCCTCCTCTATCTCTTCACAAACAGCCTTTGAACCTGCTGCTCAGATCAGAGGCACCAGCGGCTGGAGACACACGTGTGTTCTCACATCACCTGCTCCAGCACCACCACACCACCACAATCATCATCATTAAAAGAGCATGTGCCTGAACATCTGCAGAAACATCTCATAAGAGCTTGAACATGGACTTTTCTGAGAAGAGTTCTTTACACATCGATAAATTATGTTAAATTTATGTATTTAAATAAATATGTGACTTACAAGAGAATTTTTTTTAAAATAATCTTAAATATAATAATATTATAATAATACATAATACTTTAATTAATAATATAAAGTATGATAGTGTAAAATATGAAAAAAACTAAACATTCTCAATATAATATTTTAAATTGCGTTTTTTAATTATAATTGCCTTTTTGTACCCTTAAACAGTTTATTCAAGTCTGTGGTTTTAAGTAAAAATTTAGTTTGGTACACTCCCATAGTGTCCAAATAAATGTTGTACTTTAATATTTACTTAAGTTAAGTGTTAACTTACTTAACACTTAAAAATGTATTGGTTAGATTTTGTATATTAATTTAAATTTAAGTTAAATCACTCAGAACAGTTTGTAAGTACATGTTTATAAAATAAACTGTCCCAAGTTATATTGAAATGGTACTCCCATACTATAAAGTATACAATAAGTTTATTAACAAATATAAAAGTATAGTACTTATGCTTAAGTGTTGATATTAAAATGCACCTGAAGAACTTATTTTTATTAAGAAGACTCACTTTGCATCCAATGCAAAACTATTTGACAACACATGCCAGATGTCTTTTGGAGGGAAACTCACTTTTTCTTTGACTTCTTTGACCACTTCAGGACTCACTTGTAAACCGTGAGTCATGCTGACAGATGACACTGATAGTTTCCGAATGAGAAGCCCACATTCCTCCATCATTCAGCCGAATAATAGACACACAAACAGTGGTTGTGTCAGTGTGTCCAGCTGCATGTCTCTCCAGTGTGGAATGTGTGAGAGCTCTGGTGTGGATCTGCTTCCCACACTTCAATCCCATTCACAGAGAGAGAGAGAGAGAGCGGCGTCCCGCCCCGCTGCCACTTATCCAGCGTGCCTCATTATTCTTCTTTCTCAATAGACCATCTGGTCTTCTGCTTGTACACGCAAAGCTTCCCTCTCTCTCACACACACCTCAAAGCGACAGGTACACACTCCTAAGGATCCACTGATCCCTGCACAATTTCCCAACCACAAACAAACACAGAGTCGTGTGGATGGAACACGTCCGTGCATGCTGGAGGGCATCTGTGCAATCTCATATACTAAATCTCACGATGAGAATCAACAGGTTTCATCTGAGATGTTCAGGAGAATTCAACCACCATTGGATTTCCAAAAGGCCACCGGCCATTACACAATGTCCCCTATCTCATCCAGTCTCTTTTCATGGCCTGCTCTCTGAATACCAGGACACATGATGCTGGAATGTCATTGAGACCCAGATTCCAACGAGGAGAGGTCAGGGGCTTCCCAGGTCCCGTTTTTATGAAGAGGGGGACATTTCACACTGTGTGCAAAGCGCTGAGCATCTGCTTCCCTCTGTGTGTGTGCGCGTGAGAGAAAGATGAGAGCCGGACGAGGGGGCGCCAGCATTCAAAGGCCCTTTTCGTGGAGTGGGATGGGATTGTGGCATTGGCGGTCACTTTTGGCGGGAGTTGGGAATTGGTGTGGGAACGGAATTTGGGGTTAACCAAACCACAGCACCTGGGCACCCCTAAGAGAGGCAAGAATAAGAATAAGTGGTTTTAAAACCGCAGGTCAGATGCATGGATTCCAGCGTGCCGTTGGTCAACAACACACTAATTGCTTTGAAATAATACTTTAGTCACCCAAAACGTTTTTAACCCAAGCCAAGTGAACTGTGCATGAACCTCGCATGTCAAAAGCCCTACAAAATGCCTGTCAGCTGCGGGCTTTGCTCAGCACACTTTCCCGCGCGCAGGAGCCAGCTGCGCCATTGAGCTCTTTAAAGTCTAATCCTGGAGCCTGTGTTGTCCCAACTTTCCCACAGCACAACTTCAATGGGGGCCAATAGAAGTGTGCCGCACTCCCCGCGGCATTAGTAATGGTCTCTGAATGAGGCGACGGGTCCCCCTGAGGACACACCACACAATGCTTGAAAGAACCATTCAGACTAAAGGCCTCTTAATTGTCCTGAAATGCTGCTGCGATCTTAAAATTGAGATGAAAAAAATTGTCGGGCAGTCGTGGTCTGGTGGTTAAAGAGTTGGATTTGTAAGCAGAAGGTTGTGGGTTTGAATCTCAAGGCTGGCAGACAATGACCGAAGTGTCCTTGAGTAACATCTTACCCCTGTTTACTCTTCAGTGATGATTGACCAATGCGTAATACTGTAATCACTTTGGATAAAAGCGTCTGCCAAATGAATAAATGTAAATGCAAAATGAGCAAACACGATTTCACTCACATTTCAATTAAATGAAAGATTAATAAATATGAAGATGATGAAATATTGGCTTTAAATATGTGCAATAATATTTGCATAAAACGTTAAAAAAATTAAAAGCAAACTGAAAGTAAAAATATTATGAAACTAAATTTACAATCTTATACTTTATTTATAGTGTATATATATATATATATATATATATATATATATATATATATATATATATATATATATATATATAACTCACTATATTTATATATATATAACTCACTATATGCACTTGCATTCCAAAATAAACAACATGTTGGTCATTATTTAAGTTGGGAACACTTTGTTTAATTGAATTCTATTGTCTAATTTGAGCGGGATACCCTCCAAAATTCCAATTGACCCCCATTGATCATGGATTTTCCCGCCAGAATACTTACAAGGGTGTCAAAGGGCTCCCGGACGCCCGCAACTTCGGGCATCCAGCACACGCTTCACCTGTTTGAGCGCTCTTTTGTCTCCCGTCAATCAAAGGGGGATGAGGCTAATTGAACCTTGAGCCGGCGCCTGATTGGCTGAGAGCGTGGGAAGCAGAAGACGCGCGCAATCCGCGAGTATTTAAGCGGATCCCTTCATCTGCTGACACAACTTTAAGAATGACTCCCACTGCTTACAAAGGGACCGGATCGAAAAAAAACACCGTAAGTATTAACATTTATAGATTTGCCCCTTAAAACCGACGCTGGGGGTTTTGGTGTACCAACGTCTAACCCAAATCCCCTTTTCCAGATGAGGAAACCTGCGGTGGAGAAGATGCGCAGAGATCGCATCAACAAATGCATTGAAGAGCTGAAAGTCCTCCTAAAGAAGGAGATGAACGGCCAGCAGCCGTGCAGTAAACTGGAGAAGGCTGATGTCTTGGAGATGGCTGTCGTTCATCTGAAGAAGTCCATGAGGATGAACCACAGAGCAGATGCGCAAAGTTTCTCTGACGGCTTCTCCAGATGCATACAGGAGACCGTGAGATTTCTGTCTGTACAGAACCACCTCCAGATTAGCACATTCATGGGACACAAGACTGGCACAGTGCCACCCAAATCCAACTCAAAAGTTAGGTGTGTGCCAGAAGACAGCTGCCAAGACGTCTTCAAACAAGCAGGAGATGGAGAGCTCTGGAGACCCTGGTGATGTGCAGGACCTCATGAACACACATAGAGAACAAGTGTGTTCTCTATTTTAGTAGAACATATTGTTTGGTTCATGTTTTATGTAGACAGTATCTGTCTAGACGCATAGAATGTATCTGTCTACCCCATGTCTGAATCTGAGAGCACATGCTTTGACTTCACCTGTGTGGAGATGAATATTGTTTACAGATGGTAAACCTGAGGTCTGTGTCACCTCTGGATGCTTTGGGAAAGCGAGGACTGTGCCAAGTCTGTATGTTTTTGTAAACATGATATTTTTTTCATAAAAGATTCATATGATCTATCATATTGATAGAATGTGTAAACTGTCTGGTTTAGGGAATAAACCGAAATAAGAAAAGTATTCCTGGTTACGGTTCATTCTTTACACTGGTTGTGTCCCTAATGATCATCTTTGCTATAAGATGGGATTTAAGTTTATTGTTATTTATATTGGTTATTCATATTTCTTTTTATCCATAACATAAATACAGTCTGAAATCCTATTCAGCTGAATGAAACACAGCTGTTTAAAGGTTTTACCTCGATACACACAGCAAATGTATTACTTTACATTAAAATTGGATTCTGTCTATTAAAAATACCTTTCCAATAATAATACGCTGCAATGCAAATCATTGCATGTAATAAAGAACTTGACAGTTTTGAGGTTCTTTGAGTCATTAGATGTTTGCTCATAGACTGCATGGTTCTTTATGACTCTAAAGGATCATCATTTACACTTGAATCATGAAGAACAGACAGAACACAAGCGTTGACGTGGGACAGGGGACACATAAGGTTCTCAGGGCCTGTTTATTTTATGATGTGTCAGGGAGTGTGGCTCTGTGGTCATATCACCATAAAGTGTCTGTCTGAAGTGTGCCACACTCACATGTTGGACAGACTTTGATCTGAACAAACAAAATGTACTACGAGAGCCGGGAACAAGAGGTGCCCAGACACAAATAGAAGGGATTTAAACACATTGCAAATAACTTGTTTGTGTAAGGAAATGACTATTTGTTACAGTATAGACTTTAAGGTTCTCGTGAGGAACTTCAGGTTGAATGACATGGAGTTACTGTAAGTTTTAATAATAGGATGAAGTGTTTTATTCAGACAAGAGTTCGCTTTAATGCATTCATTAGTCTTGACGGAACAAACAAGCAAACAGTTTACAAATACTTATTTAACCTTACGAAATAAGTCATGAACTATGACATCATCTTAAAGACATAATGACCTTATGGTGTATGTTGAAATGTTTCTTCAGTTTTTCCGATGAATATAAGCGTTTATTTATTAACAAATAAACAAATAAAGTTTTTTTACATAGCTGACCTCCATACTCCTAAGTAGGCCAGGAAGTTTTTCAAAGTCTAGAGGTGTAATCTTGGCAAGAGTGGATTTTTAACAAAATATTACTTTAATTTTTTTTCTTTTTTACATTTCCATCATATAATTGTGATGAGGTAAATAAAAGTTCAATTTTCAAAAATGGGACAAATATTCTCTTTGAATTTAATATTTAAATAAGTCACTTTTATTAATTAGGGTACAACTGTAAATCAACAAAAAATGGCTAGCTAATATTAATTCGAAAATAAGCCGTGTTAAAACTGATGTTCAAACTATATAATATATTAAGATGAAATCTCACAAACGATTTTTTAATAACACCATCCCATTAGGCACAAAGAATTGTTTTATTGCACGGTCAGTGATACATACTGTGTTCAGATAAGGCTGCTTTTAACACATTGACATGTTCAACTATATCTGACTCATCAGGATTATCATGAAGAATTATTCTGTCATTATTTTAGAATGCTTCAGATGAAATAAGGACAGCACACATAATTCAAAAAACTAAAAACGCTCATTGTTTCCAGCGCTCACAGGTGTAACAGAAACACATTGATAGATGCAGTGATTCCTTTCTTTTATTACAGAATTATAAAAAGATAGATCTCTATTTATTTGTAAAGTACATTCTGATTTTTTTTCTAATATATTAAGTGATATACATCAGCTTCAGTAACACTTCAGACTACAGCCGTTCAGGCAAGATGGACATTAGAGGACGATTAGGAATTTATGATTGTTGATTTAAGTCTTGTTAATGGATTTGGAGAAGGAACATCCCGGGCTGTTGTCATCTCTTAACCCATGTAACTGTATTTCCATTCAGTAAGAGGAACATGGGTCTGCTTGACCACTTGAGGAGATGTCCAGCGGAGGACGTAGTGTGGGCCACCGGGTTTGTCGTTGGTGCCTGACAAGACATTTTTAGACAAACATGTTATTTTACATTTTTTGTGCTACTTTGTTGAAAATTGGACTTTATCACAATGGTTTAAGTGTTGTACTTTTTTAGCTTGAGATGTTTGAGCAAGATTATGATGTTTGGCTTTACCTGATGCTCTGGCGCCACCAAAAGGCTGCTGGGCCACAACGGATCCTGTAGATTTGTCATTGACATAATAATTTCCTGCTGCGTTTCTCAAAGCCTTTGCTGCTTCATCAATAACAGCCCTGAAGAACACGAGAAAGCGATTTTAAGATATTTCCTTTTCAATAGCTGACTTGCATTCTACTAACTCAATGACATTAGACTTACTTATCTTGAGCAAAGACAGCTCCTGTTAGGGCGTAAGGAGACGTGGTGTCTATTAAGTGAAGGACTTTCTTGTAGTCATTCTCAGGGTAAACATAAACCGTCAAGACAGGCCCAAAGATCTCCTGCATTAGCAAAATTAAATTCTGATGTTAACACATGAAGTTGAAAGTATTGTATATTTTAAGTAGTCAAAGAAGTAATTTTCCATTTATAAAGATAAACTTAAATGGAAGAGATCTGTTGATCTAAAGCAAAAAAAATCATTCACTTTCCATATATGTGAGTTTATTTAATCCAAACGTTAGTGTTTGAAACATTTAAAAAAATATTTAGACCTCATTCATGATTTTCTCCTGCGGGTCGGTCGTTTCAATGATGGTGGGTTCCACAAAATATCCTTTTGAACTATCACATTTTCCACCAGCAATGATCTTCAGATGAGGAGAGGAGTTGGCATGGTCCAGCCATCCTTTAATTCTAGCAAAAGACTTGAAAATGAAAGAGCAGAGGTTAATTATCTTATTAAAAAGTCACGTAATACATTGTTTAGTAATTGAATAATAAAATGGTTGTTTTTTTTGTACTTTGTCATCAATAACGGCAGAGAAGAACGTACTGAAATCTTCAACAGGCTGTGAAGGAAAACAACAGAAAATGCAGATCATGTAGAACATCTTGTGTCACATGGGTAAATCAACTTAAACTGTCTCTCTCTCTCTCTCTTACGTTTCCCAGTTTGATCTGTTTGTGCAGGGCCAGAAGTTGCTGTTTGATCTGCGGCCACAACGAGTCTGGCACATACATCCTGGAGCACGCCGAACACTTCTGCCCTCCATACTCAAACGCTGAGCGAATTGTGCCGGTCACCACACTGCCGATATCTGCAGACTTGTGCACGAAGTGGAAGTTCTTCCCACCACATTCTGAAACATGAAATACAAACAAATCATGTGTATGGATTTCATAAGTTGAGCAAAACGTTGGGACATTGCTGCAATAAAAGACTTGAAGACTAACTGAACTGACAGTTTTGGTTATTCCTAACGAAGCAAACATTACATTAATTAGAAACTGGTCTTCATCAAAAAAAAAAAAAAAACACAAACCTCCAGCAACACGAGGAAAGTTCCTATAAATGTCCAGATTCTGAGCCACCTGCTTCCACAAACGCTTAAATGTTCTGGAGGTTACAGTGAACATAAAAAAAAAATAAGACTTACATTTACATTCTGCTTGTACTTTTCAGATGCTTCGCTAAAAAGCAACACTGCGTTCAAACTGCGTTTTTTTAAACATGCATATGGTTAAAAGATTGGTGTGGAACGGTAAGGTCTAACAAACTTTAACCCAACAGAAGGTTAAACTCCAGATAAGAGTAACACAATCACACAACACTCACGGGACGCTGCCTGTGAAGTTAACACCAGCCAGGTGTTCCGAGCTAGTGATGGCGTCTCCAAACACTGGACCATCAGCCGGGACAAACTGGATGATATTGGGTGGCAGTCCAGACTCTCTCAGGATCTTATAAACCGAGTAGCTGGCAGACATGGCCGTATCACTGGGCTTCCACAACACCACATTACCCTGTAAACGCACACATTGGAGATTAGATCATGTTCAAAAATAAAAACATGGCAACTGCATAGTATCTAAATGTCTGACCATGACAGCTGGTGTTCCAGCCAGATTCCCACCAATCGCTGTGAAGTTAAATGGTGCAACAGCGGCCACAAACCCCTATAAGAAAAAAAGATTCCAAATTATCGTCATTAAATTATAATTATTGTGCATTAATGTATACTTAGTTTAAAAATCTTTATTTTTGTCCTTTAAGCACCTTCTATTACAATGTGTAAATTTGATAAAAACTAGTATAAAATATAAGTAAAACACATGATCTATGTAGGATTAATGATCACTGAATTCTTCCACTTTCTTTAAAAAACACAGATGATACTTCAGACTCATCTGTGATGTCATTCACTCACCTCCAGTCCTCTGTACAGCATTGTGTTTGTAACTCCTTCACTGTTCAAAGGCTGCTGGTGTTCCAGTTCGATGGCATGTTTGGCGTTAAACCTGAAGAAGTCAATGAGTTCAGCAGCGGCATCGATCTCCGCCTGAATCACAGTCTTACCCTGACAAACACAGAGAAATCCTTTATATTCATCTTGAGCATCCTACACCACACGACTCTCCATCAGACCTCATGTACCTGTCCGATCATGGTCTTTGCCAAAATTTCTGCTCTCTTTGGTCCACTAATGATGTCAGCGGCTTTAAAGAAGATCTGCGCTCGATCAGCAACAGGTTTGAGATCCCATTCTCTGCGTGCAGCTACGGAGGCTTCGATGGCTTTATTGATCAGCTCCTGAAGAAACCAAACACAACAAATGATGAAGAAAGAGCTCAAACTTTCGAAATGAGGGCTTATCGCATTGATTTAATAAGTTTATCACAAACCTTATCAGCGTAGCAGAATTTGGAAACTTTGTGAGAGAGGTTGAAGGGCTATGAATACACAAAAGCATACTTGAATATTGAAAACATGGCTGTTCATGTATAAGGATAATATTGGATTTTGAGTTCGGGGGCTTCCATCCACTTAGTTCTGAACGTTCCACAGATCATGACCTCTCACAAACATATAAAGGATGAACTCACAGACAGCTGATATCTGATGTCTTTGGTCCAGACTTCTTCATTCCCGACCACGCACGGAATCTCCTCTGTCTTTCCCTTGAGTTCTTTTAATGCCTGAAGAACACAGTAAAACATGGTACAAATACCTGTATATTGTTCAGAATACATGAAGCAGTGTGTGAATTACCTTCAGCAGCTCAGCTCTCTCCTTACTGCCCTCTTTAAACCCCAGGATGGGTTCATTTTTCACCTCCACAGCTGCACACGAGAAGGTCTTGAACCTGCAGAGATAAAAACATGCATGTTGTTTAAGCTGGATTCCCTTTATGTTTGACAGAGTAAATAGTAAATTGGTTTGCTTTACAGTTTAAAACAGGTACTAAAGCAACTGACTGTAGATGTAACCTGCTGTAAATCTGTGACTAAATATCACAAGGTCTGTTTTATATCACCCAATCCGCTGTAATATCACTGCCTCTCACAATATGAGATAATGCCACCTGGATGCCATGAACGTCTGACTGCTGCTGAACTTTCAAAGTTTCTTATTAATCAATATCTCAAATGTTAAACAACAAATAAACAATGCAAGACTATCCGTGTTACAAAACTAAAACCTGTGCAGAGAGAATACTGGCATTAAATCTTTGAAAAAAAGAGATTTTCTATTTCTATTTAAGTAGTTAAAATATAGAATTACAAAAGTTTATATGTACTAATGAAATGATTCGAAAAGCATCACATTCACATTCAGTCATCATTTATTCACTGTCTTGTCATTTCCAAACTTGTATGGCTGACCTTCATCTGCACAACACACAGATATCAAGAAAGAATAAAAACCAAAGTGAATAGGTGACATTCCTAAAAATATCTTCTTTTGTGTTCAGCAGAAAATTCAGGTTCATGAATTCATAAATGAACATGATAAGTGTAACATCATACTTTTCTTATATATTGGATATATATATATATATATATATATATATATATATATATATATATATATATATATATATATATATGAACATGACAAGTGTTCATCATTTCTTTTGTATACTGACACATCACAACACAACACAACACAACACAACACAAAACAAGTATTATTCTATTGAATACTCTCAATTACAGTAAAACCAGCTTGAGTAAACACACCTGACTGTGTCTGAACAAGTTTGTGTTCTTCTTACACAACACTGATCTGTCCTACACATGTCTCATATACAACTCTTACATTTCATATACATTTAACATATGGTGCATGTATAATGTATCACTTATATTGAATGCACACATGTCATATAAGCATTATATAAGTGTCTTAAAGTAAAAGTCATGTGCAACACACACACATACCCTTTCAAAGACTGACCGACGACCGATCTCACGCGTAGCATGTTTAAAACGGGACACACCGGGGAGTTTTAGGATTATATAAATAAAATCAATGTAAAATCTGAATTTAATGATGATATTTAAAGCCAGAAAGAGTTTCTGACAGCCGTCTCGTGTTTGTCCAAGATCACAAGCTCACCATGCGTGGAGACGGTGGGGTTGCCATAGGATTTCTGCTGTTTAAATCTTAATTTAATAAAGTTTTACAATAATAGTATTGGAGTGTTGGAGTAATCTCTAATAAATATGACATTCAATTTAAATCTGTATGTTTAAATATAAATTATTAACAAATAAAAGATATGTATTTTACGCAACCCCCTTTGGTGGTGAAGTGGAACAGGCCAGAGGGCGAGACTCTGACTGGCCAATCATCTTCAGCAATGTTCTGCACTCAGCCAATCACGTGAGACTTTGTGTTTCTATTTAAACATTTTAATAAACATGTTGTAAAAACTTACTGTGAAGCTTTTATATTCGCAATATTTTTAAACAATGAATAACATAACATACAACTGTGTTATTATTAAATCATTCGTTTTTTTAGCAGTAAAAATTGACTTTCGCTTTATGTTTTTACATTTGCAATAAAAGTATATAGATTTATTTTAGTATTATATATGTGTATAATCTCTTATTCGAAAATAAATGGACAGTTCTTGAAATCCCTTGAAAACATTACAAGAAACCATAATTTTCTAATAGTTTTGTATTGTATACTGAACATATACTATTCTATACTATACTATACTATACTGTACTGTACTGTACTGTACTGTACTGTACTGTACATATACTATACTGTACTGAACATATACTATACTATACTATACGAACATATACTATTCTATACTATACTATACGAACATATACTATACTATACTATACTGTACTGTACTGAACATATACTATACTGTACTGAACATATACTATACTATACTATACGAACATATACTATTCTATACTACACTGTTCTGTAATAAACTATACTATACTGAACATATACTATACTATACTATACTATACTGAACATATACTGTACTATACTGTACTGTACTGAACATATACTATACTATACAATACTGTACTGAACATATACTATACTATACTATACTGTACTGTACTGAACATATACTATACTGTACTGAACATATACTATACTATACTATACGAACATATACTATTCTATACTACACTGTTCTGTAATAAACTATACTATACTGAACATATACTATACTATACTATACTGAACATATACTGTACTATACTGTACTGTACTGAACATATACTATACTATACTATACTATACAATACTGTACTGAACATATACTATACCAGGTGTGCCCAACCTTTTTTGAACAAAGATCTACTTTTAAATTTGTCAGGGAACCAAGATCTACCAGTCCAAAAAGACAGCTATTTGCTACTCATAGCGTACTTACATATTTATTATACACAAAACAAACTGAACAGCAGTCCCTTATAATCCCTATTAATATGACATAGTCTAATTCTAGAGACAATAAAGTTATTTCTCTTCCTTAGTGAGACTTCTGGCACTGGGAAGAGGCAACTATCTTCTCGAGCTGATTGCAAGCCTTAAGCAAGCCACAAGGTGGTCATCAGTCATTGTAGATCTGTGCTTTGACTTGATGGTTTTCATGTGGGAGAAAGCACACTCACACAGATAGGTTGATCCAAAGAGTGCTGTCAAGTTGCAGGCACATATTCTGAGGTTGTGATACTTTTGTTCAGGCAGTAAGTTCCAGAAGTCTCCAGTCATGCCAGGTGTTGCCCTGGATTTTATCTCAATGTCATTTTGCAGTGTGAGAATCTCATTCTCAACAGCAGAGTTATCTAAATGGAACCGTGATCCAATCTTGGAGGCAATACTATCCACATCAATACTTGGACCGAATGGAAAACACAGGTAGCTGGCGACAGGCTCAATGGATGCAAAATCTGTAAAGCCCCTCTCAAATTCTGACAAAATGTTCTGAACCTGCTCCTCATAACGTGAACTGTCAAGCTGCGCAAAGTCTTTGGCCTGACTCTGAAGTTCTGCCTGCATGTGAGGAAAGTTCTGCAGGACACAGTGATGCAGATTACTTGAAAGCAGTTGTAGCTTGCTTTTAAACGTGTTCACTGAACTGATCATGTTGATTACATGTTTGTCTTTACCCTGCAGCTGCAAATTAAAATCATTCAGCAGATTAGTGAGATCAGTCAGGAACGCTAAATCCAGTAGCCACTGGTGGTCATCTAGCTGGGCATATTCTGCATGTTTTGAAAGTTTCAGAAACTCTTTGACTTCAGGCAACAACTCACAGAATCTTGATAACAATTTACCTCTACTCAGCCATCTAACACCCGTGTGCAGCAACAGGTCTGTGTGTTCTGAACCGGTTTCCTCCAAATGAGCCCGGAATAACTATTATAATTTTTGATTGATTCATCTTTTTCGAGTTTCAATTACAAGTCACTGACGTTACTGCTGCTCACTCTGCGATCATGGCGTCCCGCCCACTCACTATATTACCCTTTTATGTTTAAATTCTATAATGAATATGATGAGGGCACTGGTGCCTACTCTAACCCTTTTAGTCCTCTACAATTTATATAACTTTTATTATTTATAAAAAAACATCGCTTAGGCCCCCCCATGGTGCTGCGCCCCTATGCGCCGCATATAGCGCACACGCACTACTTTTTGCGCCACTGTAAACACCCGGACTGAATTCAGTGTACTGTACTAGCAGCATATTAATTCTGCCATATATTTGAAAATAGAAAGAAAGTACACCGTTTTCTTTACTCAAGAAAATGTATTATTTGATGTATTTGAGGTCTGAGATTTGGGAACAGTGAAGAGAGAGAAAGTGCAAACCAGAGGGCAATTGACTCTTGCGATCGACTTGAAAGCAGTCCGCGATCGACTGGTCGACCGCGATCGACTGGTTGGGCACCCCTGTACTATACTATACTATACTATACTGTACCGAACATATACTATACTATACTATACTATACTGAACATATACTATACTATACTGAACATATACTATACTATACTGAACATAAAGCGTCTGCTAAATGCCTAAATGTAAATGTAAATATAATATACTATACTATAATCTACTATACTATACTATACTGAACATATAATATACTGTACTGTACTGTACTATACTATGCTATACTATACTTTAATGATTTCATATTGGTTCATCATTTCAGCCAAATAAAATTGTGGTAACTAGTTATGTAATTTGAATAATAAGTAATTCCAGTTAATGTTAATTCAGCGGTCACTTGGTAAACTTAACCAAAAAAGGCCAATGCAAATTGTGTGACATGCCCTCAACCTTGAAAGCTCCAAACAAATCACATTGCATTATTGTGTGTGTGTGTGTGTGTGTGTGTGTGTGTGTGTGTGTGTGTGTGTGTGTGTGTGTGTGTGTGTGTGTGTGTGTGTGTGTGTGTGTGTGTGTGTGTGTATATATATATTTATAACTGTAGCGTCTATTACCGTACATTTTGCCCGTCACTGGACAGATAAATATTCAAATATAGTAATTATATATATATATATATATATATATATATATATATATATATATATATATATATATATATATATACATAAATCTTAAGAAGTTTGTCATACAATTAGTTTCCATTTTTCTAAGGTTTATCAACAAGGGTTTCATATATTATAAACAGTTGGTTCAGTTTACTGGTTATAACTACATTCTAACATCATTTTTATGTGAAGTTGGAACAAAACAACAAAACAGAGACCCAACAAAATGGATTTTATTTCTTTGACCCCAGCACCAATTACATTCATTGTATGGACACACACCAATAGCTAACACCCCCGATGTGACAATATACTCAATAACACAAGATAAAAAATGCTCACGTTTCCCAATGTCAAAAACCATAAAATATTAGAATAAACAGTGCTGAGAATATGAGAAGATAAAAATCTTCTTTTCTAGCTGGTTTAATGGTGTTTTCTGCAATTGAAATGTATTCAGTTTGGCTTTTGTGTGAAATTTCAAGATGAAAACAAGAGTGTATCATGTGGACGAATAAAATCCAAATATCATTTATCGACAGATGAAATGTGTGTGATGAACTGAATATAGTGCTTTTGATGATCTACTATTTTTCAAGTTCATTTTTTTAAGGATAGAAATAGTCTAAATTAGATAATGGAAAAGCAGCATGAATTTGTTTTCATAAACCATAATTTGTAGCATCAAAACCGACAATGTTTTAGGCAAAAAGGCATTTGTGCATGATTCATTTTCTAGAGGTACGAACCCAATGACCCGCGTTTACCCTAAACATTATAAAAACAGGAAATTTGTATAAAATGAAAAGCCATATTTTTTGGAAATCTTATTTACCTGCTAAAATATCAAGCAAAAAACAAACTCATTTACAATCTATATGAAACCGTCACTGTAAGTGACAATCAACTCTTTAGCTAAATATATATTAGCTATTTCTCCCAAGCAAAAATAACAATAAAAATGTTAAATATGTTTTCTGCCTTGTCAGCTTATTTGCTATAAAAGTTTAAAAAATCCCCTGCAACCATATTTTCATTTTATGATTAAATCAGTGACCACTCAAATCCCACATTAATGTGATTAATATGTATAACTATTCTGTAACCCAAAACATTAAGGATAAAAATGCAAAGTGGCAGAAGACATACAGCAAGACAAACACAAAGGCCACAGAGGTGGAGCATACACTTCATATATACAGATACAGGCTTCAGAAGCCACATCCCATAATAAACAGATTCTGAAACTGTATGGAACAGTGTCTACTGTTGACCACAGTGAGATAGCACAATATCCCTTAGAGAAATAAGTTTATGTACTTGTAGTATACTTCTGAGTTAACAGTTTCAATACTGCCTACAAATCGATTGGTCCACTTTAAAGTATATATACATAAAAGTATAGTTTCAGTAAACTAACAGTTTAGTGAATTTATACTTTTAGTTTTTACAAGCTCTTTAACTTAAGGACATATTAGGGTTTTTATATCATTATTTAAAGTCATCATTTATGTTTAATCACTGGGGTTTGCAAAAATCTGTTAAAACTATCAAAAAGTGCTTTCCTTTTACGAAAAAAAAAATCAAACATTCAAGGTTTTAGAAGAACAGCGACAATGTAAAATGAAATATCACCGCAGTACAAATGTGAATATGTATGTTTGTGTGTAAAACTAATTGACAAAAAGCATTTAATATGCTAGTCAATCTAAAAGATTTGGATTTTAAACTAAAGAGTGAAACAGACTAAAAGTGTCTGTTCTTGATTTTAGTTTTACAGAAGTATACTAGTAGCACACTTTCGTTATTTTTTGCTAAGGATTGTACGGATGTGATCACACATACCTTATATGCATACATCAACTCTTCTGATATCATATTTATCTCCAGCTACATTCATTTTCTATATACAATTAAAACCTACACCCAAAACATGTCCAACCCCTGCAAATAAAAACGGTCTGTACAGTTTAGACATACCACCCCATACCAATAAAAACATAATGTGCAAATACTAAGTTAAAACATTTCCAATTGGAAATACAGTAAGGCCATCCAAAATCAACCTGCAACATATATAGGCACAAACTTAAACATTATGTGTTTAAACACGTTTCTCATCATCGCAGCTCAGAAAAACAGAGCGCTGTTCCATAGATTCTGTCCACAGGTGAGTCAGTAAACATTGTTGGCCAGCGCCGGCATGTTAAAGCATTAGACACAACGGATGAAATGACCTGCGTAGGTAACTAAGGTAGACAAACACATATGACACAGATCAGATCCGGAATAAGGCCGACCGTTTGCATAGAACATGTCAATGATTCTGTGTTCAACGTTCACGACTCTCTTCTTTTACAATGAGAGGGCTTTAAAAGGCCAACATGGTTCTGCAGCAAAGTACAAAAAACATCTTTATCAAAAGAATAAAGCAAACCATAATACCTAGTGAAATCATTCAGATGTCTTTAAACAGGAGGGCTTTGGTCTTTCAATCATGTGTGCCGCTCACTTAACAAACCAAAGGTTTTCCAGTTTCTAACACAGGTTTATACAGATGATTCCCCCATAACAATCTAAAGACAGTTTATTTATCTATATATTTATTGTTACTAAAAGGTCCTTAACTACATTTTTAATTCCGAAATTGGATTGTGTTTGTTTTTGTTATGGTGGTCATCTGGTAACCATGTAATGTTTAAATGTTGATATTGATGTGAAATAAAAAAATGAAAATAAACCCTCATGAACTCGGCCTCTCTCTGACACTGAGACAGTATAAAGCACCTACAGTATAATCAGTTTTGTGGGACGGGTCTCACTGTTGTCTGAATGCTGGAAGACCCGAGAGTTTATTAGAGGGAGAGGGGTGGGACCTGGCTGGGCAGGTATCAGCTGATTGGCCCGTCTGTCGCTTCGTCTTTGTCTAATTCGTCTTGTATCTCGTCCGAGTTTCCTGAGTCACTGCTGGCCGATGAACTCACGGAAGGAGAATTTCTAGAAAGGAAAAAAATATTACTTCACACATGAACCTCTGAATTATTTTAGTTTTCATTGTAGTCATATTTTAATTGGCTTCATTTGATTTTTATTTTAATTTAAGTTAAATATATAATTCTCTCAGCACAGAACTTATTTTGTAATGATACAAATTACATGCAGCAATTGTAAAGTGTTTCTAATGTAAATCAAAATATTCATTGTATTTGCATAATTTTATGTTTCTAAGATTTCAAAGCAAATCATTTGCAATATTTTTTCTTTATAAATAATGTTTCCTGCATATTTTTATGATCATTTCATTAAGCAACTGTACTGGTTTGGTGTCTTATGGATTACAATATAAATATGTTATTTTAAGAAGAGGATTTTGTACCAATAAAATGTTAAATGGGAGGTAATAAATGTTGGCTCTTGGTGTGTGTGGCCTCATGCTTATATAGTTGATATGAATAATTTTATAGTGTTTAATTATGGCATTAGTGGTAAGGGTTTGTCTTTAAGACTTTTAATGTTTTAAACAAAGAACATTGTGGCACTTATATAAAGAGTTGATGTTGTTTTGAACAACACCCATCTGTAAAGCTTTGACTCATGTGAGAAGTATCACCTGCCGCCCTTGATCATTCTTCTACACGTCTCCATCTGAACATCGAGCCCTCGCTTCATGCTGCACATCTCCATATACTCGTGCAGATGTCTGTTCATATCACTCTTAGCTGTGGCCAACTCCATCTGTGAATCACAAAGAGAGACATTTTGCTCTCAGATATTTCTCTCTAAATGGAGACTGGAAAAAGAGTAGATTGCGAAAAATATGGATTTGAGCTTATTTTGAGATGATAACATTGCAAACATATCTGAGCTCAGTTTGAAATATTATTGATATTCCTAAGAAGAAATATCTGAGACTTCACAAAAAGTTTAATTTACTCTCCATTTAATCTCATTGACGTCTAGAAGAAATGTGAGGATTTAAAGAGAAGGTTTCACATGAATAAATATTAAAATACGGACATCTACCTCAATCTCTCCAATGGTTTTCTGATATTCCTGCTCTCTGTTCTTGAAAAGAGACTCTGTCTCATCAATGAGACTTCCGAGACTGCAGTCCTGAGAGTTCTGAGACAGAGCCGAGAAGTGAAAGAGTTCATTTCACAAACCTAAAAACTGCTTTTTGTAAAGAAAAAAACTTATGTGACACATAAATATCTACATTAATCTTTCCTGTAACTCAATGGTGTAAGAGCATGGTGCTAGCAACACCAGAGACATGGGTTCGATCCCAGGGATTGCACATCCTCAGAATCAAATGTAAAAAATGTACAATGCCTTGCAAGACTCTTTGTAGGTACACATGAACATCTACTTAAATGCACAAATGTATTCTCTTATGGCTAAAGTGAAAGCTTCTTTGGTTATTGGATGAACTCACAGGTTCATTGACGTCTCCACTGCCCTCCAGAGCACCGTTGCCATTGTTGAACGAACAGGGCATGTTGTAGTTTGTAAAATCCTCCCATAACAACAGCGTGTCATCATTTTCCTCCCATGTCAAACTGTCACAATCGTCATCGATGTCGAACGTCTCTCGCCTAACAACACATGAGTTATCTGAATGTCTGCACGTGAGGTTGAAATCAAAAAGAGAAAGAAAAGAGAGAGAGCAGAACATGAAGAAGAACTCTGACCACCACCATAGAAGACAGAGAGCAAACATCACTCCAGATCTTCACCACTGGAGGGCATGACAACAATGTTTGATTTGAGCTGAATGTGTATGTGTGAGGACTCACAGATGGTTGAACATGCGTTTCATCTCATCTGTGATGTTAAACGGGACGTTCTCCTCTGATGGGCTGGAGTCTGCATCCATCTCAGATGTTTCTTCATCCGAAACCGGCTTCTTCTCCTTCTTTCGACAGGCTACCGCCGTCTGACATACACAACCATACAGTTATGCATGAGAGCTGAAGCGATGTGATAACCATGTGTGTGCTGTTGCAGTAAAGGTGCTGCGCCAGCAAGACTTCTGTTTTGTTAGTCCCGTGTGTGTTCGTGTGTGTGTGTGTTTGGTACTGACTCTGTCTGCTGGTGCTCTGGATGGACTGACGTTGAACATCTTGGACATGTCTTCTGAGTTTCTCTGTTGTGCTACGTCACACAGTTTTGCGGTGATATCTATTCTCCTGCAGATGTCCATGTCCACCTTCATGGCCTTCTCCTGAATCTTTGAGTCTAGGTCGGACATTTCCTAAAAGACGAATCAAAACTCAGTTTATGCAAATGATGCTGAAGAAGCAAAATTCAGATTCGTGCACATTTATTTAAAATATTCAAGACTGGATTAGTTGTTTGGAAATAGCAACGTTTAGTTGTGTAAACAAACTGCAATGCAGAAAAAAAGTACACTACAAACCAACTAGCTGTTCTGGTTTCAGTACAAGTTCATCAGGTACAACATTGAAAGAAAAACACAGAAAGCGTTAAAAAACGGCTAAATGTTATGATAATAAATAAAAACTACAATGTGGACAGAGTTGCCAGGTCCAAGGGAAATCTTCAAATTAGTGCCAACCTAAAATAAATAAAAGCTTATGCTAAAATAAACATTCATATTATAGATTTATTATGAAACTTTTTCATAGTGTATGCATGATAATTAATTAAATAATAAATCCTAAATATTGAGAAACTATAAGACTGAACAATCAAGGGATTGATAAAAAATCCCTTTTAAAAGCTGAATTTGATCCATAACACGATTAAAAGCTTCTTAAACCTGTTTTAACCGTGCACAACACCTTTAACTTTTATTTGTTAATAACTGTAACACAAACATTACTGTAAAAACTGAGCGATGAATCATTATTTCTGTGGAACTGCTGTCAATCTGAACTTGTATTGAATCCAGAACATTTCTTTAATTCATCTTGTGATGCTTGTCAATAATAATAATACATCAAATCATAAATCAATGTCATCATACACAATTCAAACAGCAACACGTTAGTCTTGTTGGGAATCCACAGGCACGCAACAAACCCCAACAGTTCATGGGAAACAATTGCTCTCGCTCATTTGTGTTATATTGAGTCGAGGGGTTTTATCTATTATGAATCAAAACTCAAATAAATGAAGACAATTGTTTTCCTTCGTATAGTCTTTCTCTTACTTTCAGATCCAGGAATTTCTTTTGGTTCCCTACGGCTCTAGATTTGTGCCATCTGCCACCCTTATGATAAACAGTGAGTTCTACATCAGACATGGAAATACAGTGACCCTCATAAGTCATGAACCTTAAATCCAGACGACATCTGGATAAACAGTTTATTCATTCTTCTGCATCCAGGTCAGCTGTTATAAATCAGTGTTTGTTCGCTCATGACACTGAGATTCTCAGTGTTTGTTTGTGAGTCTGAAGCTGTAAAAATACTCACATCGCTCATGAGACTCTTAAAAACCACCAGCTCTGCTTTCAATCTGTCGATCTTCTCATTCAATTCATCCTGAATGGCTTTAGACTCCTGAGCGTTCTGATGACACAAATATGAATATGTAAAAAAACATGAATGTTTCCATCTTTTACACAGCTCACTCTTCACTTTCATCACATCCCTACAGAAAGAAATCTATACAAATTTAAAAGTCAGGCCCTGGGCATGTTAGGACTCTCTTGGGAAGGTTTTCTTCTCAGCGGTTTTGCTGACCCATAATCCAACACACACACACACACACACACACACACACACACACACACACACACACACACACACACACACACACACACACACACACACACACACACACACACACACACACACACACACACTTCATCAGATTTCTTGCTGGGTCAGCGGTGGACGGCAGAGGACGATGCTTTACACCTGCACTTCTGTTTTTCAGAGGGAATTTTGGGTATCTGTCCTGATGGCTGAATGGAAACTGACGTGGGTATCCAGTATAAGGTTATATTTTAACCCATGCAGTTTAAATCAATTACTGATCTGATCATGTGAAAATATATTCTTGTTCATATTGATATGCATCTTATTATTAGTAACAAATTGATGCGCAATGTATTATTACAACATTCCTTAACACAGCTTATTTCTACATTTGTATCTTTAAGTATATTTTACTTATACATCAGTTGTGGTTAAGTTTAGAGATAGTTTTATTAATTCATAATAACTTTTGAATAATAATTATGTTTAAATACTTTTTACAGGAATGCAAATTAGTCACCCAACAACTACACATTTCACATATCAGTCTAGATGGGAAAAAATACATCAGTATGGCCATCTATCAAGCCTTATGAAGTCCATGCAAATAAAAGTTTAATTATTATAATTTAAATATAAAAAATAGGATTTTTAAAGTGTATGTCCTGTATGGGGCTTCAGAAAAATACTTAATGTTTGTCTATAATGACTGCATGTTATATTCAGTGGTGTAAAATTCCGGTTTGTCTGCTTGTCAAGAATCATATACAAGGTTACAGGGTTAAAATGGCTAAATGAATTAGTGTAACAGTAAGAGAGTCTAGACGTGTGGTGTGCAGGTGAGCTCACCTCCTGTAGTGTCTGTATCATAGCCTCCATCTGTTCTCTCCTCATCACCTCCTCCTCCCACCTGAAACACAAAATACACATCTCTCATGAGCATCACTGAGACCAATGGATGAGCAATGTCTTATAAAATGCTTTGAATCATGTTATGATATCATTTTGTTATAATTTTTTGTGAATTTGAGTGAAGAGCTATATGAACCATAAGGCAGCTGGAATCAAAGAAAAACAGCAATAAAACTAATGCAAAACTAGTGCTCTGAATTTTAATTCTGATTGGTTGAGGCACTCATAAAGTAGCAGGTAGAGAGAGTCCTTTGGGACCCTTGAGAACTAAACTCATGTTGTGTCTAATAAAACCAAACTTGTTCTTCCTCGTCCTGACTTGCTGAAGTCTATAATATCACATGACTTCATGTTTAGTGTTATAAATGGTGGTAAAATTCTTCTTTCTATAGTTATTGGCTTATACCAGGCAAAGAGTTTTATTCTGTAACATTGATCTGTCAGGTCAGGATTCCTCTGGTAAACCCTTGGGCTCTGTTCTGCTGGCGTCTGTGGTTCGGACAGCTCTGTAACCCGAAGCTGCGTCTGATTTAACAGACTAAAACTCTCATGGCCGGCTGGGACAAATGCTAGAATTCAATCTGTGTAATGATGGTTATACCATTGAGTTTTTATTTGTGTCAATAAAATACAACATGAAGTGAACACTTAAATACCTGAAATATACTTAAACATGCGAAAAAATGGCCTCAAAATGTATTAATATTAAAATATGATAAACTGCATGGTGGTATTTGTTGTCTTGTCTTTAATCTTAAATCTTTCATTTTAAATCATTATTTACTGTATTAAAGTCAAAAACAGCAAACTCAGAAAAAATGTCCAGAGAAAGTATGCAAACATTATTGTTTGAATAGAATAAATTATAAAATATTTAATATTATACAAAAATATAATTATTTATAAGCATATTTTTTAATAACATTTATAACATACTGATATATTTGTCAAAGTTAATAGTATTTCTGCCTGGTTAAAATGCATTTGTTTATAAAAAATGAAATACAAATATTATTACAAAAAATAAGATAAATAAAAAAGAAAAATAACAATAAATCATAACATTATGTTTGGTTTAAAGCAAACAACAAATTAAATTAAAACCAGGAAACAAGAAACCACAACCTCCAGTCCTAAACCATTAGTAAATGTTCAACAGCTGAGAAGAGGCAGTTTAATGCAAACACTTATGTCAAATCCTACAGGCTTTCTTTCTAAAGAGCTATAAATCAAATCATTCCAGTAGCATCACTCCCTGTTGCCACAGCAACCATTGAGACCTCACCAAAATAGAGCATATAAGCCCCTCCGTCACATTTACAGCCCCCCGTGAGTGATGATGACTTTTGTTACCCTGAGCAAGTAAACAGTAAACAGGTCTTCTCATGGAATGAGAACCTCACATTCACAAACTGATCTGATGTCAGCATACTGATCTGTGTTCATTTCATCACATCAAGCTACTGAACGGAAACTGCTCTTAACACATAGAAACTCAAACAATAACACAAAAAAGCCATAAATACCAGAAACAAAACTGCATATGTTTGTCTCTTGTTGCTATAGAAACCATGACGCGAAAACACACCACCAACACCAAGGAAACCTCCTGAAAATGGCGAACCACGTGACACTGAACTACTAAAAAGTTACTGTCAACCAGAATTAACAAAACTGCATTCACTTTCTCACTAAATATATATTTACAGTTTTATTTAATGAATGTGTTATCAAATGGATGACTTTGATTGAATGTGGAAGAAAGAACAGCGCAGAATAGACGGGAATTCCTTTACATCTCTTTAATATCCATCTTAGGGTAAGATCTTAAGAACCTGCTTGAGAATTTGACAAATTCTTTTCAAAAGGTCACAAAACCAAAGATCAATTATAACATGTTTCATTTGATTATTTATTTAATAATTTTGTTGAGTTTATCCTAAAATGTGGAAAAATATAAATGCAATTATAAAATATAATTCAATAAGTGACCCACAACTTTGGAGCAGTAATGTATATCTATCTATCTGTCTGTCTGTCTGTCAGTCTGTCTCCTGCAGGTATACGGTCAGTGAGTCCAGTCAGTAGTGATGGAGTCAGAACGCTGCAGTACTCGGTGAGTCACAAGAGTTCATCAGCTGCATTATTTCCTATGCGATCACGGCCAATCCCAGCACAGAGCATCACTTCCTGCTGGGATGCAGAGCGACTTTATGCAGTGATGCAGAGAATAGTAGGACAACGTGATCAGAAAATACGGAAGAAATCACCAAGATCAACATTGATGAAATGATTCTAAAATACAGTCCAGTCACTGAACTTCACATCATCTGGACAGAGTCTGGAAAAACAACAAGCTGTGAAGCAGAAACCCCGGCAGGTCGTTCTCATCTCCTCCTCTTATAAGGACAGCGACAACGCTTTTTCCGTTTGTTTGTGATGCAAATATAGATGCCGTGTAACCTTACAAGGACAGACGGCAACAGATGAGGTTCAGGGTGCCAAAAAGTCACGGCACAGATATCTGACTGATGACGGGATGATCCCAAAACATTCCCATCATGCACTTCACGAGCAACACAGTCTCAACAAACAACACATCATTATAAAACCTTTTGTTTAAAGTATTCTATCCAGATAGAGATCTGGGCAGTGTTTGATCTCATTCAGGACTCATTTAGATTTGAGCACACATTGTGCTTCTGATCTCGAAGAAAGGGTGCGACCCGTTCCTTCATTCTCATCTCATTTATTCAGTTCTCTGTTAATCTGTCTGAGCTGAAGTACTGCAGCACATGCAGGAACCGGCGCTCACAGAAATGCATGAAATCAGCAGTTTGTTTGTATGTAGAAGTGACCGCATACATGATTAACCTGAAATCTATAGGACAGCCAGATGGGGTAAATCACACACACACACACACACACACACACACACACACACACACACACACACACACACACACACACACACACACACACACACACACACGCTGTGATTTATCACTAATACTCTTCCCGGGTTTTGCTCATTGGCTCCTCTGTGACAGGACCCGACGTCTTCAGTATGTGAGTTTATGGCATCTCATGAGTAATTTTTCACACTGACCACAGTGTCCTCACAAACCAACATCCAGAATATTCTCTATGGCTACCTACAGAAAGTATACTACTCTACAATACAATTTGTGTTTTCTTTGAAAAATATATAGAAAAATAATATTTTGCTGTTATTCAGTTTAGAAAGTGTTGTGTTATATCTGTCACCACCAATTAAAAAATAACTTCATATCTGATAGAGATAGGGCACAGGTATCTCTGACAGTTTAAAACTTAAAATATAAGAGATTAAAAAACTTAAGCTGTTCCTGAGAAAACAGTCAGTAACTTCTTGAGAAATGTTTGAAAGAGCACTTAGAATGACTTGTAAATGTTTTTTTTAACTTATCTGAATGTCCATACCACTGAATAGGTGGTTTCTTCAAAACAATAATGATGCTTGTCTTAACAAGCATTATAATGACATAAGAGCTGATGTTAAAAACTGTTAATGTTGGTGTTATAAACCACATGAGCAGGTAAAGACAAACCAGAAACCACAGGAATGTCTTTAATGTAATAAAGTTATTAACATGTTCCTCTAAATTATGCAAGAAATAGTTTCTGTGCAATTAAAAAAAACGTTCTAAAGTGAATAACCCTTACATGATTGTGCAGAATACAAAATAATGCAATTTAATACAGGAGTCATAGAAAAATGACCACTATAGTCCTGATATGATGTTTACATATTTGATAAACCTGATTTAGAAGCCACAATGATGGAACGATTGTATTTTGCTTGTAGAATAGAATAGAATAAATAAGAATAGAATAGAATAGAATAGAATAGAACAGAATAGAATAGAACAGATTAGATTAGATTAGATTAGAGTAGAGTAGAATACAAAAGAGTAGAGCAGAGTAGAGTAGGGTAGATTAAAGTAGAGTAGAGTAGAGTAGAGTAGAGTAGAGTAGAGCAGAATAGAATAGAATAGAATACAATACAATACAATAGAATAGAGTAGAGTAGAATAGGTAATAATAGAATAGAATAGAATAGAATAGAATAGAATACAGAAGAGTAGAGTAAAATACAGTAGAGAAGAGTAGAGAGTAGATTATATTATATTAGAGTAGAGTAGAGTAGAGTAGGGCAGAGAAGAGTAGAGTAGAGTAGAGTAGAGTTGAGCAGAATAGAATAGGATACAGTAGAGTAGAGTACAGTCGAGAAGAATAGAATAGGATACAGTAGAGTAGAGTAGAGTGATTAGAATTGAAGTTTTTACTTACTTATATTGTACTCAATGGGTTGAAAACAACTCCTCACTATAGTATTAAATATTCTTCTACATAAACCAATTTAAAATCCTAGTTTTAATCTTTTTATCAACTCTAAAACACATTTTATGTTTGTAAATCGAAAAACATGACATTGGGTATGATTGGAGACATGAATGAGAAGTGAATGAATGCATGACTCATCTGAATTTCACGAGGCTTTCATCTCCCTTTAGAAACAGAACACACATCACAGAACTGCAAATAGAGTGAGAATAAATAACTCACAGCTCAAAATGATCTCTGCGAGGAGCCTTCGGACACATGACAACTAAAAAACTGCTTTAGACATCATATCTGTTATATTTACACTTTATACAGAAAATCCACTTCTATTTTTGACATAATCTTTGCAATCTGATAAATATTTAAATAAAGTTTAATTTCACTTTCTTTACTTTTTATGGGATCAGAGTAAAGACTTTTTATATAGAACGTGTTAAAAGAGCATTAACATTTCTGTTTAGGTTATATTATTATTTTGGAGTATATAAGTTTAACACAGTGAACAGTGACATCATTATAGCAAACGCAGACTTTGTTTATCCGATTTATCCATCAGGTTAACAAAGCAGTACACATCCATTGTTTATGGCCTGCAGCATGCAAGAACCTCCTAAATGCGACATTAATGTCCAACAAATACCTTAATCTAAAGTAAACCTTAACAAATCCATAGACATGAGAATCAGACAATAAATATGGGTGCCACCCCACAATCAATTTTTCCACAAACAAAAACAGGGTGTGAAAGTATGAAAAACAGATCATATAAAGAGGGATTTATGCTCACGTGTGTTTTTAGTAATGGATGGCACAGCTGTACACACATGATGGAAACAGGTGTGGACATCTGATACACACACACACACACACACACACACACACACACACACACACACACACACACACACACACACACACACACACACACACACACACACACCACCAGACAATATCAGACACATGGTCAAGTAAAAATATCTACAGCATGAATCTCCAAACGTTTACAAACGTTTATAATGGTCTGCTTCCTGAATCTGGACATATAAAAAATAACATGTTTAAAAAATATGCATGTTATGCTTCACGTATTTCAATCTTTTAAATAATTTTTTAATTTGTATCATTTATAGAACTGGAAAAAAATGAAATGTCACAGCTAACCCAACTGTCCCCAAAACACGACAAGAGTTCATGAATGCACACTAGATCCAGCTTTAAATCTCATTATCTCATCATTTATCAGCCTGTGTATATCTCATCTGTCCTGCGGCATTTCTCCATCACGTATCCACCCAGCAGGGTTATGTCCTCACCCCAACACACCTAAACACTTCTTCATAAACAAGGTGCGCCTCCATGTGCATGTTAAGTCTGAACAAACTCGATGAAGAACGTTAATTGTTTTAATAACTTGTTACTGCGGCCAAGAGCGGTTTAATACGAGTCGTTCCTGTGCGTTCACCTGCATCACTCATGCTTAAGGCGATATTATTCATACAGAAAACATTTCTGAACATAGACAGATAACTACTTAACCAGACCTGTTAAGACATGTTCAAGCACATTATAGTATTGTGTCAAGTAAAATGTGTTGATGGATAAATGGTAGAGTACTTGTATATAATCTAAGGTTGTATTATGGTCAAATTAAATAAGCAGAATGATTGCAATTTGAAGATTTACAGGTTTACTACAAATATCAGCTATGTTTACCATGGTGAATTTGGGTTTACAACGATTAACTGTAGTAATCATGTTAGATGCATTTGTTTCAAAATACTGCTTAACTTTCTAAAGTTTTTAATAATCATAAATTTAGTTAATTTTATTACCATGTTTTGGAGTTTTGTGAACTTTTTCACACTCTTTAAAATAGATGCTTCATAAAAAAGAACCTATTTTGTCTTAATGGTTTCATAAGAAATCTTTAACATCTAAAGAACCTTTCTGAAGGTTTTCATAAAAGGTTCTTCAGCTTATAAAATGGCAAGAATCTCTGAATGATTATTTAAGAACCAAATAGTTTTCTTTCTGACATAACTGTGAGGTATTTTTTAACATATTTAACATCTACATTTGCATTTAGTCACTGAGCAGGGGCCTTAAACCAAATTCATCTTTCAAGTATAATTTTTCAACCTTTATTATCAAGCATCTTTATTTTTATTAACCTAAGACTGTCTCATCGAAAAATACCATCTATTTGTGTCTGGTTTAAAAAGCGATAAATTATGAACCTTATGTGTTTGGGTATCATTTTCATGAGGTTTTCGATACATCTGATAAGGATATAACAAAATGCATAAAAAACATTGGAATTATGAGATATAAATAATTGGTTAAATAAACAATATTTAAAACTCAAACAAATTTCTGGAAAAAACCTAAACCATGAGCAACAGGATTTTAGCCATCGGTTGACCTGCAGGTTCTCAATCGGTCTTGCTC
Source organism: Triplophysa yarkandensis (assembly GCA_033220385.1). NCBI lineage: Eukaryota > Metazoa > Chordata > Actinopteri > Cypriniformes > Nemacheilidae > Triplophysa > Triplophysa yarkandensis. Next base: position 16,943,277 of record CM065662.1, on the reverse strand, counting down.
TTTAGAAGTAGAAATGCAGAAGGTCGGTAATGCATTGAAGTGCATAAAACACAACTTTAAATCAGACAGGGTTTAACAAAGGGATGAAAAATAAAATGCCAAGATTGTGGATAGACCCCGGTTTTGTATAGTGTTTACAACATAGCGGTCAACTTTGCTTTTTTTAAATGTCAGGGCTACAAAATCTGATTAATCAAAGCCAAGCTGCAAGAAGTCAGATGTCCAACACAGAGATGACGATGTTCCTGGTTATAGTGGGTGTTGTCTCTACGTACACATTGTTTTTCCCTTTCCAGAGACAAGTGTGAACCGGGACGAGACGCAGGAGGGGTTGCGTGAACTCTTATTTCAAACTTTAAATCTGTATATTTAATAACATTTTACCATGTGGTAAAGATGGCACAATCCTTTGCACAAATCAGTTTTATAGTTATCTGCTAGCTGTCAGATTTTTACTATAAAAGCCGCACCTGTGTTGTGTAGTGTTGTCTTGACCTGTTAGGAGCACACCCTGATTTGCATACTTCTGTTTCTTCATCACTTTTACTTAAAGAACCCATATGTGTAAATCATTCACATCTAGCAATGCCACACAAATGCATTATACTGACTGACCCGTATCTAACGGGTGTGGTGTTAGAAGACATGAACTCCTCAGACAGCCTTTAAATCTCAGCCGGTCATGGACATGCCCTTTGTGTGATGTCATACACGTGTATCAGCTTGACAGAGATCAGTGAAGATCAGTGAATCTGAATCAGTCCGTCCAACCCTAAACATCATCCACATGTCCATTCCACTGGCATGGGAAACATCTGTATACACTTAAGCACTTAATCCATGATATTCAGTACTGTCTATCAAGACATGATTCTCTTTAATTCACCTTACCTTCCCTGAAACATAATAATTATAATATACTGTACATTCAAAACCTTACATTATACTCATATAATGTTTATATTACAGTATAGAATGTTTAAACAATCACAGTTAAACAATATGCTTTCTCAAAAAAAATCTTAAAAAATAGTTTTTATCATGCCCTTAGGAAATGTAACTTCCAGGTATTTTTTATTGTCACCCAAAAATGATAATTCTGTCGTCATTAACCGTCTTTCTTGTCATTTCAATCTTCTGCAAAACACAAAAAAGATTTCTTGAAGAAAGTTGAAACCAAACATTAGTGGCACAAATTTTAATTCTACTCTATGTACTATCAACAAATGTATGTGAATAAGTGATAGTTCCCAACATTCTTCAAAATATATTATTTTGTTTTCTGCAGACAAAAGAAAGTCGTACAGGTTTGAAGTGACAAGAGTTTGAGTAAATGATGAGAGAATTAAAATTGTGGGTGAACTATCGCTTTAAGTCTTTGGTCTACAAAGATTCTTTATAAAGGACGTAAAAGAAAATTTAAATTTCTTCACTTCTTGCCTGATGATGCCATTAATAAACTGCACAGTAATATTTGTAATTATGGGGTTGAAGTGGTAATGTGTCTCAGGAGAAAGTGCTCAGGCCGTTCAGCTAATGAAAGCTTTAATTTTTAACACACAGTGGTGATATCAAAGTCAACCAAACCTCAACCTCAGGGTTCTCTCATTGATCCACAGCACTGAAGCTAAATTCAGCTGTGATTCAATTATTCATATAGGAGCAAACTCCAGCTGCTTCAACTGTGTGGATGGACCTGACGCTTATAAGACAATGAATTTGGTTGGGATTTGATGTTAGTGCAGTTGTTTGTGATCTATATATAAAAAGTGAAACTAATCATCGTTACATATTTCATAATAGGTTATTGTAATGAAGGTCATACTATAATACTTGTTATAGAAATGATGGGCCTGCATGAAAAAGATCTTTTCTCTATATTGGCAAAAATATTTGCAAAACTCCAAATGATTTTCAATGGTTCTATTTTTAACTGGTGGCAAAATTAATTTCAATTTCCAAAAACTATTAAAAATAAAAACATTACAAATATTTCTCAAAATGTGTGTTTAAACAACACATTATTTGTTCTAACATGTATCTTGGGATCAGCTCTAAAATGAATTGTTTTATATTTAATTTCATATTTCACATGCATCATATTTATTTCCTATTTATGGATTTATATCCTTTTTTCTTACACACACACATGCACGAACGCACGCACGCACTAACGCAGACACACACACTGATAGTGTGGTAGGGAGGGTCAAACCCCATCAATCTTTGCTCGCTCTGTAAGCAGACACTGCAAGGCTGTTCACACCGGAAGACTCGGGCAGATGTAGATACATGTGTCATTAAAACACTACAGCCCTGATACAGACTTACACATTCTATACACTAATATGTCTTTATTCTTGCTTTGATAATAAAGAAAAGAGGTTTTAGTGATGAAACAGAACAGCTATATCTCCAAAGTGTTCAGCAAATCAATAATCCTCCTATACTCAGCAAATCTAAACCGTCATTGCTGACAGATTTTCACATGGTTTTCGGTCAGTACAAACATCTAACATTATGTGTTTCATGGATTTATCTGTTTTTTTTATTTTCGGGTTTATGCATGCTTGAGCATTAAAGCTAAGAAGATCCTTTATATGTTCATCTTCAACCATTTGTCAGACTCTGTATCTGTGTAATAGAAACCAGAGAGAAGCTGATCTACATGCAATAATGTCAAGTCAGCATTTAAGAAGGGTCAGATATCTAAAGAAATACAACTATAGGCATAGACAGATGATCAAATAAAGTAGACAGGAACTGAAAATATAGATAACAGCTGATATACGGCATACAATTAGTATTTAATTACAATACAAACTGTAGTCAAACTAGACACATTACACTGGTTTAGTTCTTTGTAAGCAATTAAACACTTATGTATTTGGAAACGCGGACCGATAGTTTGATCATTCGACTGCATCTGAATTAGGCGTGTTGTGGGATACAGGACTCCTGGGGTTTAGACATACTCCATTAAAGCAGCAATACTCCATTATTAGCAGTAATGTAATGGAGATATCGCTTCAGATCATTTTCTACAAATGTGTTTCAAGGAATTTTGGCCACAAGCTGTTTGTCTGCTGACATACATTTGACACATTTAAGATCTACTATTATTCAAGTTAAAGAGATCCTAAAGTGTTTAGTGTGGTTACAATAGTCCTAAAGAATGTGGTTGCTAGGGTGCTCTGGATGGTTGCTAGGTCAACGTACATAGTCTACATCAAATCTGACTCTAGATTTGGTTAAGTGTGAATTGGGATTTAAGTATTTATGTCTAGTGCCCATCACATTTGTAGTCTCAATATTCCAAAAAGACGTTAATGACATCACATGGAGAGCAATTGGAAATGTTTGCATACGTCTCAGAAATTTCTCCTTATGTATCAGAAACCTCACAAATGTCTCCATTGGAGTTTCAGAAGAGATGTCAACAATGTGGGAACTGAACAATATTAAAAGGCAATATTATTAAAGATCTCAGTATAATCTCAAACACATCTCATATACAATCTATATTCATTTAATATTTTGTGGGTTTGCATTTGTTTCTGTTTTCATTGCTCACAAAGAAACATCGGAGACTATTCTGAAACAAAGTTACATCTTGATGCCAACTCATTTACTCAAAAAACAATCATCAAAACACTTCACTTTTTGCCCCCACAAACTTATGAACTTGTCTTAGGCCCATCTTAAGATGCTCTATGACGTCATAAAGGTCACAGATAACAAGCGGGTCATGAGGGGTCATACCTGATGACCAGGATGTAACGCATTCAAAGAACAAAAGCATGAAGTGAGTGGACATGTGCAAATTTCCTGTCCGTTTCTTTTTTTGTGTGTGTGTTGTGTTGTCGAGGGCAGTATTTGCTCATGAGTCAGCACACGCCTGGGCAAAAATGAACAGTTTGAGCAGAAACACACACACATTCGCAAACCACTGAGTCACAGAGTCATGCATTAATACAGCTCATTCATTTTTCTCATTCATAAGCCTGCGCCCCATATTTCAACTTAAAACACATCAAGATGACATTCCGAGCTTTATATATGGGTTCCCGCACTACACTGAATGAGTTTCCTCACTCCTCAAAAGATTTTGGCTCAAAGACTCAATAGAAACATTTCATTTGCTTTACAGTCCTCTGAATAGAAAGGAAGGATTTCGCTATGCAAACTTATTTCACATTTTTCAGTATATTCTGTATAACTTTTTGTTATACTTTCCCCTTCTATTCCAGGTGATTTATCAACTAATCTTCCTCTCCCAGGTCATTTAAAGCCCAACATCAATAGCAAAAGAAAACATTTAGAGGCATAGTTTACCCAAAAATGTAAAGTATGCGCCTTCAACCGCTATACATTTTAACACAAAGATATTTGGAAAAATGCTTACAACTGAGATATCCAGGGCACCATTTACTACCATAGTAAAAAACTATACAAAAATATATAATATATTTCCTACTATGGTATATAATGGTTTCCCAGAAATCCCAGTTGCTTACATTCTTCCAAATATCTTTCTTTGTGTTTAACCAGACGAATGTCATGTGAACCATTTAATCTGAATGAAAACATCAACCATTAAAAACTCCTTATAGTCAATCTCCAAAAATCCTTGGGTTTTAAACATCTGCTCTGTGTCCAAATAAATATATCAAACACATAAATAAAAGTTACACATTAGAAATAAAGCTCTTAAAAGCTATAAAGTTCTGGCAGAATTAAGTTCTACATTTATTACACTGAACACTGAAACTCACTCTCATAGATAAAACAGGCTAGTTTTTTTTAAAGATTATAATTGAATTGACGGATGCAAAATTGCTGATTTTATAGTTTGTGAGCCTGTCTTAAC